>PVJI01017445.1:0-35641 GCA_004026765.1 Micronycteris hirsuta
TGTTATACGATTAGAACACAAGATTATGAGAAGAATAAATCATTTAGACCAAATTAATTTATTTCAACAAAAAAAGTACAAGGACATAGAAACAATAACAACCATCTTTTTTAAGAAGGTTTTGATCAAATTTATCTCAAAGGACATTTTTCTTAATAAGTGATGAAGACTTCAGTATAATATTTTGGTACAAAATAACTGATTTTAAGAGTGATTGTTTCTTAGTCTCAAATGGGACCATAAATATTATTTAACATTAATTACTACTAGAATATGTTATATTTTACAAGATAATGCTTTTTAAAAACATTGAATATGCCTATCAAATTTATATATAGCTCCACTAACAGAACTATATTAATGTAAAAGAAATAAACATATATATTTTATTTTTGCTCAAGTATAGTTGTCTCAATCCCCCCCACTGCTCTCCCCTGCCACACACACTCATCTCCCACATTCAGTCCTATCCCCTTGTAAAAGAAATAAATATATTTTAAGATTACATTATACACTGGCTAAAGCATACAATTGGAAAATATACAATTGCTTGTCTGTTCCCATGCTTACCTGTTCATCTCTGTGCTTCTTGAGGATAGTGACTGAGCCTTGTACCTTCCATTAGTCACTCCTGAAAAAATAGAAGGCTTGGGAACTCTTTTATACTATTTTGAATGGATCACTGGTTAAATGTGAGACTAATCTACCATGATAACTTTAATGATAAATGTGGAACAGACAGGCCTGTGATGATTGTTTAAAAAATAATATCAAGTTTTGTAAATTTGTATATCTCAAAAAATATATAATATTTGATGAAGACAAAAATGGAGTAGGGCATAAATCCCTGAAAATCTTAAAGAAAATTATAAAATTCATTTATTTAATTAGCCATTTCCCTAGTTTCTTATCAAATTTTCTTATATTGAATCTTATAAATGTCCTTTAAATATTAACTTCAAGGTTAAGAAAAGTGTTTAAAATGTTCCATCTTATTATTTCTCATTGATAGACATAAAAGACTTTCAGCTAACTTATTATAACACATACTAGTATTAGCTAATACTAATAGCAGAGTAGCTATTATAAGAATATCAACTTCCATTTAGTTTAAGTTATTAGGCTAATTTGTCATTGGCATTATTTTTATTATACTGAAAATAAAAAAATAAGCAATAATATTCAAAACACACATAATACCCACTATATGCCAGGTCATTAATGGACTCAGAGATTCGGCATGATGGATGCTGCTCCCACAGTTGAGTACATAAGATCAAGCTGATTCAATGTCATGGATAGTCAATACGACACCATTTAATCTGCGCTCTACAAAAGAGCTTAAACAGCTGTGCATATGTGCTCCATAGAAAATTGAAATACTATAAACATGAAAAAGTACATGATTAAATATTTGATGAGTAAGTATCTCCTCCTAATCTGGTACTTCAATGTGTGTGGACAAATTGCAAGAATCTCTGCAGTAAAGAAACATGATGAACTTTGTTTATCCCACATACAGTAATGCTTTTGATCATGGGACATTTTTCCCAGCCCAATTAGTTAATTTCTACTTATGAAAGTATATAGTGTACTGGTGTTAGAGTCAAAAGCCTGGCTGGTTCCCAGCCTCAAATAAACTCTTGAGATATCATTTGACATTGGGCAAGATACATCAACTCTCAGCAACGCAGTTTCTTTTAATGTAAAATAACAAAGCTGATCCAGATGTGTCTCAGAGCCTTACAGATTTCAAGCATGATGACACTAATAAGGGTCTTAGCAAAGAGGGTCCTGCTTCTTCCATTTAAGTTTTCATCATTAGTCTAAGCCAAGCCTAAAAACACATAATAATATTAATGGAGCATGAGAAAGAGGTTGACAAAATGAGTTACCTCCTAAAAAAAAATAGCACAAGCAAAAAAATAAGAATTTTAAACTTGTACCATGGATATGATCAATAAACTGAACCTAGATGAGTTTCAAGGGGTGAGCAAGAAAATACAAGAGCTATTTATGGAAGAGCACAAGAGGTGCTAGTGTATCACTAGCTTTCCTCAAGCTTTTTTCATATACCATGAGGAAAGAAATGGTCTGAGTCACCAAATATGTGTTTGAGACATTATCTCTCTTGTCTTCATTTTTTTTGTCTCTCTCCATCATCACAAATGTATTCTAAAGATACCTAATTGTCTTAGCCTTTCTTCGTATTCTTTTGTCATATAGAAATTCCCCAGAGTCCATTCAAATCAATTTGGGAACCTTCCTCTGAGGTGATAAAAGAGGAGAGGTTGAGGAGATAAAGCACCAACAGAGTGAATCCCAAAAAAGAAATTAGGAGAATTAGTATTATTCACATGAAAATTGAGAAGGGCTGAGCAAATGTAGAGATGTGTTCTCATTTCAAAAATTAGAATATAGAGCCCTGGCTGGTGTAGCTCAGTGGATTGAGCAGGGACTGGGAACCAGAGGGTCCCGGTTCGATTCCCAGTCAGGGCACATGCCTGGGTTGCAGGCCAGGTCCCCAGTGAGGGCCATGTGAGAGTCAACCATACATTGCTCTTTTTCTCCTCTCTTTCTCCCTCTCTTCCCCTCTCTCTAAAAATAAATAAATAAAATCTTTAAAAAAATTAGAATATAGAAGTGTCCATCTGATGAGAGCTAGATTGTTGGTTTTAAGAAGCACTTTTCTTAATAGCTCTGTGGATACTGGAGCAAGCTACCAGACACAATCACTGTCCATGAAGCTTGGTTTTAAACAAGTCAGAGGTATTAACTGAAAAGATCAGTATGCATTTCTGCACAGATAAGATAACCTAGATGCTCTACTAAGGTTGGAGAGAGAGAAGCAAGAGGCAGGAAGAATGACAGTGCTGTGTTTTATGTCAGTTTTTAATTTACCCATATATTTCAATAATCTCAAATGGTTAAGAGACTTCTGAAAGCAGAATATGATATTAAACTTCCACAGAGAACAGAAGATAAACATTATAAGTATGAAACCCATTTGGTCAGAATTCTCCTAATGAGTTACGTGGGTCTAGGCCAGGCTTTTGCCGTTCTGGGACTCAATTTTTTCCTTTTAAAATGAATGGTATATACAAGATGTGTTCTGAGGTTCCTTCACACTAAATGCATAGTTTTATGATTATATTCTGAGAAAACTAATAAAAGTCCATTGAGAGTTCATACATATTTTCAGAAGATTTGAGGGACAATCACAGAATAACAATTTAATCACCTGCCCCATACAAGAAGACATGGAAAGAAATCTTGGCTTTTACCATTATTGTTGGACTAAAGGAGTCTGTCTGTCTTTGCCCATCAGAGCCCAATAAGACGCAAAAAGGCATTTGCAGCAAAAAAGTAGGATTTATTTTTAGGAAGTGGACTATACCCGGAGCCAGGTGAGTTAATGCTCAAAGCACTGGTTTCCCAATGGCTTCCAGGGGATAGGTTATATAGGGGAAAAATAATTAATCATGGTAACTAAGGGAGCGAAATTAATGGTCAGGGGTGCAGTCTCTACTGATAAATAGGTGCTATGGTAAGAGGTGGTTGATCAGTGTATCTGATCCTGATGTCAGCCAAAGCTTTTCTGGGCCTAGAGCTGAAACACATCTGAAGCCTAGATGTTATCTCTGGTTTGACTGAACCTCTGTTTTTGTGGATAATATATCCAAGACTTTGTTCCTAAGATTATTTTACGTGGATCAGAACCTCATTGTCCTGAGAGCTTACTTAGGCAGATGAGTCAGTTTGCTGGATAAAGCCAGTTTGAATCAAAGGGAAGGAAAGGAGAAAAATTATGTTAAAGAACTGATGTTTCCACATGGTTACATCGTGATTGAATTTTGAAGCGAAAATAATGATGATTCAAAATTTTCTCCCAGCTGGTACCATAAGAGTGAGGGTTTCTACCAGGCTCATTTTCCATGCATTGCACATTACACATCTTCCCTAATTCTCACAACACTTCTAAGAGTCAGTCCTGGCATTCCCAGTTTGCTGAGGAGAAAATGTAACCTTCAAAATCTCACGTAACTGCCCCAATTGCCTCTTTTCTAGGCATTGTTGGAAAAGAAACAAACTGGATATGGGATGATTTGGTCCTGAATGCCTCGTTCGCCTGCATAGTCAAATCAACACCACTATAGTCACATCCTTCTACTGTCTCAAAAAGGAGTGTCCTAGGAGAAGAAAAGGACCATATCCAGAGATGACACTTTAGGGTATGGTACAAAGGAGCTAGTTAATGTTATCTGCTTGTCAATTCTGAAGTTAGCACTTAAAAGAGTGGTCCTAAAATAACCAGTGAGTTGATTGGGTGTAGGATGTCAAATGAAAAAGTTAAAAACAATTAAAATCAAGCCAAATAGAAGACAATATCTGACTTTCATTGAAATCTTAAAATGTTAGGTATTGTGCTAAAAACATGATGTTATGATTTCCTTTCATACAACAGATTTGTGAAACAGGCATTGTTATATTTTCTTTCATTCTTGTTTTTCAGATAAGAAAACAGTCTTAGATTGTTTAAGTGCCATGTCTTACAGCAAGGATCCAAGAGCAGGTCTTGAATTCAAACCCCACTATCTCCATCACTGTGTTCTACATCTAGGCCACAAAACACGTATTAAGTGGGAAAGCCTGGCTGAGGCCTAGGGTATCATGTTCAGTTTCTAATACTCAGTGAGCACATGTAGAGGGACTAAGAAACTTGTCAATCTCTCCGTGATTATACAATGACCACTTACTTACACTCTAAAATATTTCATCCCTTTCCTTCTGTGGCTCTTCTAAAACCCCTTAATTTAGCACTTGGTGTGAAGTGCTTTTCTGTTCACTGTTCTGTGCTCACACAAGCCCTTCTGGGATAAAGTCTGAGAAGCTCAAGCATTCTTTGGCAAATTCCTCCATTCTCATTTCTTTGTCTTTGAGGAACAAAATAATTTGGGGCTTCTGGGCCTGATTCTCTCTCTTTCTTTCTTTCTTTTTCTTCACCATTTTCTGTGCATTTCACCTTCTTTCTGTGCATTTTCTCTAGAGTTATTAACTCTGCTCTTAAACTTTGTATTTTTACTGTTGTAATTTTGTTTTCCAAGAGTTCTCATGTATTGTCTTAATGTTTCCTTTATTATAACATCCTATACTTTTGATTTACTCCTTTTTTTACCTTTCTTTATCAAAATTAGTTACACTACAAATATGAGTTTGAGCAAACCTAGAAGTGGGAGCAAATATACCAATCCTGTTGAACTTCATTTTGTAATACAGTTTTGAGGAAAAAACTCATGAGTGACACTTTCTTTCAGACAGACTGCACTGATTAAAGTTGATTTGTTCAACACACATTTGTAATACAGATGTGAGGAAATGCTCCTCTCCAGAAATATTAGCCAGGAAACAATAGAACTGTGGAGAGAGTGGACTAATTGCTTGTCTCCCCTTCCTGGGCCTGTTACACTGCCCTATCCTCACAAAGAGCCATTAACCATGTATTATTTCATCAGCTTGCACTAATAAGTCACATGCTATGAAAATGAATGCAGCACCAAACAATACTTGCCAATTTGTCTTCTCTAACAGGATTATTTTCTGAACTAAATTGTGTCATTTACACCCCTTATTAATGTGTTGAAGCCTATCCGTCAATGTGCTTTCATTTAGAGATAGGGTTTTCATGGAAGTAATTCAGGTTAAATGAGATCATAAATGTAGGTTCTCTAATTCAATAGGACCAACACAGGTGTCCTTATAAAAAGAGGATCTTCTTAATGTATTGCTGGATGAGGTTTGCCAATATTTTGTTGAGAATTTGAGTGTCTATGTTCATCAGCAATATTGGCTTGAAGTTTTCGTTCTTTGCTGTGTCTTTATCTGGTTTTGAGATTAGGATGATGCTGGTTTTATAAAAAGAGTCTCCCATCATTTTGGACTTTTTGGAATAGTCTGTGAAGCATAGGGGTTAGCTCTTCTTTAAATGCTTTGTAGAATTCTCCTGTGAAACCATCTGGTCCAGGGCTTTTGTGTGTCGGGAGTTTTTTTGATTACTGCTTCAATTTTGTCTGCAGTTGTTGGTCTGTTCAGACTTTCTGCTTCTTCTTCATTGAGTTTTGGAAGAATATATTTTTCTAGAAATTTGTCCATTTCACCTAGGTTTTCAAATTTCTTGGCATACAGTTCTTCATAGTAGTTTCTTACTATCCTTTGTATTTCTGTGGTATCAGTTGTAATCTCTCCGCTTTCATTTCTGATTGTGTTTATTTGGGTCCTCTCTTTTTTTCTTGATGAGCCTTCTTAAAAGCTTGTCGATTTTGTTTATCTTTTCAAAGAACCAGCTCCTGGATTTATTGATCCTTAGAATTGTGCTTTTAGTCTCTATGTCATTTAATTCTGCCCTGATATTGGTTATTGCCTTCCTTCTACTTGCTCTGAGCTGTCTTTGTTGTAGTTCCTCAAGTTCTTGTAGGTGTAGGGTTAGGTTGTTAATTTGAAACGTTTCTATCTTTTTAGGTAGGCTTGTATTGCTATGAACTTCCATCTCAGGACTGCCTTTGCTGTGTCCCATAAGTTTTGGGTTGTTGTGAGTTCATTTTCATTTGTTTCAAGAAGCTTTTTGATTTCTTCCCTAATCTCATTCTTGACCCATTTGTGATTTAATAGCATGCTATTTAATTTCCATGATTTTGAGTGTTTTGGTTTTTTTCCCTTGGGGTTGGTTTCTAATTACAGTCCCTTGTGGTTAGAGAAAAAACTTGATATGATTTCAATGTTCTTGAATTTGTTGAGGCTTGTTTTGTGTCCTATCATATGGTCTATCTTTGAAAATGTTCCATGTGCATTTGAAAAGAATGTGTATTTAGCTTCTTAGGGGTGAAAGGCTATATATATATATATATATATAATCAGTTAAATTCATATCATCTAGGGCATTGTTCAATGCCACAATATCTTTGTTGATTTTTTTTGAAGATCTGTCCATTTTTGACAGTGGGATGTTAAATCCCCTACAATAATTGTGTTGCTGTGAATATTTTTCTGGAAGTCCTCCAAAATATTATTTATGTATATGGGTGCTCCTATGTTGGGTGCATATATATTTACAAAGCTTATGTCTTCTTGATGGATTCTTCCCTTGAGTATTGTGAAGTGTCCTTCTGGGTCTCTCTTTATGGCCCTTTTTATTGAAGTCTGTTTTGTCTGATATGAATATTGCTACACTGGCTTTTTTTCTCCAGTCTGGTTGCTTGGAATATTTGTTTCCAGCCCTTCACTTTCAGTCTGTAAAGGTCTTTTGTCCTGAGGTGGGTCTCTTGTAGGCAGCATATGTGTAGGTCGTGCTTTCTTATCCATTCAGCTATTCTGTGTCTTTTGATTAGAGCATTCAATCTATTTACAAGTAAGGTTATTATTGATTGGTATTTATTCATTGCCATTTTTTTGTACTTTTGTTCCCCTCTCTCTCTCTCCTCCTTCTTTTCCTTAAAGCAATCTGTTTAGCATGTCTTGCAGAGCTGGTTTTGTGGAGGTGTATTCTTTTAGGTTTCTTTTGTCTGGGAAGCTCTTTATTTGGCCTTCTATCTTGATTGAGAGCCTCGCTAGTACAGTAGCCTTGGTTGTAGGCCTCTGGTTCTCATTACTTGGAATATTTTTTGCCATTCTCTCTGGCTTGGAGCATTTCCATTGAGAGGTCAGCTGCTAACCTTATCAGGGCTGCCTTGTATGTTACTTCCTATTTATCCTTTGCTGCCATTAAGATTCTCTGTTTGTCTTGGAAATTTGCCATTTTAATTATGATGTGTCCTGAAGTGGGCTTCTTTCAGTTCCTCTTGATTGAGACTCTCTGTGTTTCTTGGATTTCTGTGATTTTTTTCTGTCATCAGATTGGGGAAGTTTTCTATCATTGTTTTTCCAACCACGTTTTCTATCCCTTGCTCTTCTTCTTCTCCTTCTGGTATCCCTATTATATGGATATTACTACGTTTCATGTTGTCCTGCATTTCCCTTAATCCCTCTTCATTCTTTCTGAGCCTCTTTTCCTTTTCTTGTTCTCTCTGTTTTTTTTTCTACCTTATGCTCCAGCTCACTGATCCTATCCTCTGCTTCATCGCGTCTGCTTTTGATTACTTCTACTGTGTTCTTCAGTTCTGAAATTGTATTCTTCATTTCTAGTGGCCCTTGTGGATGGTTTCTATTTCCTTTTTCATGTTGATAAAATTTGCAGTGAGTTCATTGTTGTTTCCCTGTAGTTTCTGCCAATTTTCTGTGAGCTCACCGAGCTTCCTAATAACCAATGTTTTGAACTCAATATCTGATAATTGACTTGCTTCTGTTTCATTTGTCATTCTTTCTGGAGCTTCCTCCTTTCCTTTCATTTGGGAATTGTTTCTTTGTCTTCCCATTGTTTGTGAGACTCTTCTTGTTGGTCTCTGTTTCTTAAATTGATCTCTTCTGACTCCCTGTGTTTATGGTATAAACTTCTATGGTAGAATACCTGTGATAATTATCATGCCCGTGATAATAATGTATGATTATTATTAAAATGTATTATTATTATTAAAATAGTGTTTTATTATTTTGAATCATACATGGTGTATGATTAAAAAGACCATACACCATGACCAAGTGTGATTTATCCCAGGGATGCAAGGGCAGTACAATATTCACAAATCAATAAATGTAATAAATCACATAAACAAAAGCAAAGACAAAAATCTCATGATTGTATCACTAGATGCTGAAAAAGCATTTGATAAGGTACAGTACCCACTTATGATAAAAACACTCAGAAAGTGGGAATAGAGGGCGCATTTCTCAACATAATAAAGACCATATATGGGAAACCTACTGTCACCATCATACTCAATGGGCAAAAACTAAATCTTTCCCACCAAGATAAGGAACAAGACAAGGTTGTCCACTATCACCACTTCTATTCAACATAGTATTGGAAGACCTAGCCACAGAAATCAGACAAGAAAAGGAAATAAAAGGCATCCAAATCGGAAAGGAGGAAACAAAACTGTCATTGTTTGCAGATGACATGATAGTGTACATAGAAAATTCTATAGACTCTGCCAAAAAAACTACTTGACCTAATCAATGAATTTGGCAAAACAGCAGGATACAAAGTCAATATCCAGAAATCAAAAGCATTTTTGTATATCAACAATGAAACAGCAGAAACAGAAATCAGGAAAAAAATCCCACTCAGTATAGCAACAGAAAAAGTAAAATACCTAGGAATAAACCTAAACAAGGAGGTAAAAGATGGATCGGAAGAATCGACACCATCAAAATGTCCATACTACAAAAAGCAATTTATAGATTCAATGCAATCTGTATAAAAGTACCAATGGCATATTTCAGATACAAAGCAAACACTTCAAAAATTTATACGGAACCATAAACGACCCCGAATATCTGCTGCAATTTTGAGAAAGAAGAGCAAAGTAGGAGGGATCATAGTACTTGATATCAAACTGTATTACAAGGCCACTGTAATAAAAAAAAGTCTGTTACTGGCATGAAAACAGACAGATAGACCATGGAACAGAATAGAGAGCCCAGAAAAAAAATCCAAGTCTCTATGGACAATTAATTTTCGACAAAGGGAGCAGCAGCATAAAATGGAGTAAAAATAGTATCTTCAACACATGGTGTTTGGAAATCTGAACAGCTATATACAAAAAATGAAACTCGAGCACTAACTTATACCATACACAAAAATAAATTCATGGTGGATAAAAGACTTAAATATAAGTCATGATATCATAAAAGTCCTAGAGGAAATCATCAGTAGGAAAATCTCAGACATCCCATGCAGCAACATCTTCAATGATATGTCCCCTAGAGCAAGGGACATAAAGGAAAGAATAAACAAATGGGACCTTATCAAAATAAAGAGCTTCTGTGGGGCTAAAGAAAACAGTATTAAAATAAAAAGAGAACCAACCGTATGGGAAAACATATTTGCCAACGATACTTCAGACAAGGGTTTGATCTCCAAAATATATAAAGAACTCATACGACTGCACTCCAGGAAGATAAAAAGCCCAATTAAAAAATGGGCAAAAGATTTGAACAGACACTTCTCCAAGGAGGACACACGGAGGGCACAGAGACACATGAAAAGATGCTCAGCATCACTTGCCATTAAAGAGATGCAAATTAAAACCACAATGAGATAACACCTCACACCAATCAGAAGGACCATCATAAACAAATCAACAAACAAGTGTTGGAGATAATTCGGAGAAAAGGGAAACCTAGTGCACTGTTGATGGGAATGCAGACTGGTGAAGCCATTGTGGAAAACAGTGTGTAATTTTCTCAGAAAACTAAAAATGGGACTGTCTTTCAACCCAGCAATTCCGCTGCTGGTGTTATACCCTAAGAGCCCCGAAACACCAATCCAAAAGAACCTATGCACCCCAATGTTTATAGCAGCATAATTTACAATAGCCAAGTGTTGGAAGCAACCTAAGTGCCCATTAGCAAATGAATGGATCAAGAAACTATAGTACATTTACACAATGGAGTTCTACGCAGCAGAGAGAAAGAAGGAGCTTATACCCTTTGCAACAGTATGGATGGAACTGGAGAGCATTATGCTAAGCGAAATAAGCCAGGCGGTGAGGGACAAATACCATATGATCTCACATTTAACTGGAACATAAACAAGAAAAGAAAAAAAGCAAGCAAAATATAACCAGAGACATTGAATTTAAGAACAATCTAACAATAGCCAGAGAGGAGTGGGGAGGGGATTGTGGGGAGAAAGGTTTTCAGGTACTAGTATAAAAGACACATGGACAAAACCAAGGGGGAGGGTAGAAGGAAGGGAAGGAGGTGTGTTTGGATGGGTTGGGGGGAGGGAAGGGGAGAAAATCCAGACAACTGTAATTGAAGAATAATAAAGTAATTTAAAAAAAAAGAGGAGAGGACAGGGAGCTAGCTCTATCTCCCTCTCACTATGTGTGTGTATTTATGTGTATAAGTGTGAGCGCAAAGAAGAGGTTCTGCAAAGAGGACTCAAGGAGGAAGCAGAGGCTATCTGCAAAGCAGGAAGAAGTTCTCAGCTGGACTTTCAGGCTCCAGAACTGTGAGAAAATAAATGCCTGTTGTATGTTTTCTAAGATTTCATTTATTCATTTATATTTTAGAGAGAAGGTAAGGGAGGGATAAAGAGAGGAAGAGAAACATCAATGTGTGGTTCCCTCTTGTGCACCCCCAACTGGGGCTGGCCCGCAACCCAGGCGTGTACCCTGACTGGAATTGAACCAGTGACCTTTTGATTCACAGCCTGGCACCTGATCCACTGAGCCATACCAGCCAGGGTTAAATGCCTGTTCTTTTTAAGCTACTAAATCTATAGTATTTGGTTATGGCAACCATAGAGGACTAATATAGTTATTTAATAATCAAATCAAATTTTACTAATTATTTGATGACTATTACATATTGAGTCCTTTGTGGAAAATCATATAACTAATTTCTGGAAAGAACATCCATTATTTACTCCTGGTATAAAATTTTATCTCTATGACTTTTTGGTGGTCTTAGAAAACTCAAATTCTAGAGATTCTTTAGATCCAAGAGAGTCTCCTTGGTATAATTTAATATCAGAATCAGTAATTAATCAAACTTCACTATATATAATCATAAAACTCCTCTCCTTCCCAAGTGACTACTGCTATTGGCAAGAGAGCTGCTTACAGTGAGCGGTGGGAGGTAATAATTTTCTGGCTCAAATACCCCACACCCCACTCTTGAAGCACTAACAAGCTGATGTTTTGAATTCCACTAGAAAAATGCCAAAGAAGTAAGGGACCAACATGCGTCGCTGGACTGACTAATTCACTTGAAGAGTAAGTTGATAAAGGGTTGGAATAGTTCAAGTTTGCTTCTGGTGCTATATTTCAAATGCTTATGGTACTACACAGATTTCTGAAAGAAAAAAAAAACATAGTGATAAAAATATGAAGAAATGCAAATTCAGTCACTTCAATGTGACCAATTGGAATTTTTATTTAGTTAAACATCTTCTCAGCTTTATTTAGATATAATTAAGAAATAAAAATTGTATATATTTTGGGTATAAGACATGATGATTTAATACACACATATATTTTAAAATTATTTCCACAATCCAATTAACACATCTATCAAAAAGTGGGAACGGTAAGGTATATTTTTGTTTCATATACAAAACTTAATTTATACATGAAATGTCATTTTTTAAAGATTTATTTATTTATTTTTAGAGAGAGAGGAAGGGAGGGAGAGAGAGAAACATAAATATGTGGTTGCCTCTCGTGTGCCCACTACTGGGGACCTGGCCCACAACCCAGGTATGTGCCCTAACTGGGAATCAGAATGGCAACACTTTGGTTCGCAGACTGGCGCTCACTCCACTGAGCCACACCAGCCAGGGATGTATATGAATATCTTTAAAATAGAAATTTATCTCTGTAATTGGCTTGGCTTTTTTGTATGGTAATGTACACTTAATTTTACTTTGGATTTATTTTTTATTTCTTATTGGCTTTGGATTAGTTATATAGACAAAGTTTATTAAAAGAACACTTTTGCTTTCCGTATTTCCTTTTTTTGCTTTTGATATTATTAGTTTTATTGATTATTTATATTGAAAATAATTTTCTAATATAAAGAAGGTGACAGATAAAAATGACTAGATGGGGTTATAAAATAAGATAGTCATGCCATCAGGGGACAGTATAGCATTGTCCTGAACCTCAGTCCAGGACATGAGAATCTGGACCCAGATGTATCACCGCAGACAAGCTCATGAATGTGTCCTGCCTTCCATCCACTTCAAGGACCCACCTTGCTCCTCCTAGGCTGTGGCTCCACCAGAAGCTTGTTATAGCTGTGGCATTTCCACAGCAAGTCCCCGCATACCTCCATACCAGTGCTCATACACTTTCTTCTAACTAGAACTCTGTTCCCAATGTGCAACCCATGTAAACCCATTCAAAGCATGAAATATTAAAGGTAGTTTTATCTTCTTCATGATCCTTTTCTTGTCACTGCCCCAGGAGTCTTGTTCAGTCACTTATCTGAGCTCCACTGGCACATACAGGATTTGCCCACATTTTGTCAAATATTTCAAATATAAATAAAAGTATAGGAAACATTTAAAAATTCTCATGTACCAACCAACCAGATTTGACAAATACTAACACTGCCATTTTTTATTCAGATCTCTTATTATTAATAATTAATATTATCATCAAGGACATAAGATATGCATACTATTGAAGGCGATTTTTTCCTCATTCTCATTCCTGTCCATCCATTGGTGAAGGTAACCGATATTGTGAAGGTGATGCATATTTTTCTGAATACTTTTCTATATATACTTACTTGTGTGTGTGGCTATCAAAATATATCATCTATATTAACAATATACATAAATGTATACATTTTAGATAAATGCATAATATTTATGTACATTGTTAAATTTCTTTTCTATTTTTAAAAATTTCTAAATTAAATTTCATGGTTTCATAGTATTCATCCATCTACCTGTTTATTTCCACTAACCATTTAGATTCAATTTATTACTGAGAACTGTTGAATAAAACATTTTATTGTATATGCCACTAATTAGCCACTCATCTAATGATGGAAATCTCCAAAACAAAAACCAATCTATTCTCACAGCTTTAAAGTACAAGATTGTCTGTTTTTCAACATTTTTGTCAACTTTTAGAATCTGTGGCTTGTTAAATACCTAAGACTTAATGGATGTGAAATATGTCAGTATTTTAATTTGCTTTTTTTTTCTAATTACTGGTAAAGTTAATGTGTTGAACATCTGCTATGCTCCCATCACTGTTATCACTTCCTGGAATACCACAGTGAACAAATTACAGAAAATGCTTACTTCTATAGAGTTAATATTTGGTGATGGCAGGGGACACAGCTGATATGCAATATCAATATCATGTAAGTAAATGAATAAGTACATATAACCTTGCAAGTACATTATACACCTATTATATTTACAAAATTTTAAATACACTAATCAGTAATTAGAGTAAAAAATACAATCATAAATGCAGTTGTTAATAACTACACAGAAAATAATTGAGATAACTGTTTCCTTTGTTTACTCAATTGCTTTCATAGCAGGTAAAACAACTCATATAAATGCAAAAAAATCATCATAACTTTGATTGGTCTTAATTATTTAGGATTATAACTTTAGATTAACTGTGAAAGGCACTTTTTTTCTGAGAGACATATCATTTCAACTACTTATTGCTGCATAGTAATTCACACCAAATCAGTAGCTTAAACCATTAGCCATAATCTATTTTGCTCACCAATGTACACGTTGACAGGGCTCAGTTAAGCAGATCCTACTGGGATTTCTCATGCCATTGCAGTCAGTGGTGGCTGAAGCTGGAATCATCTTGGAGGCTTCTCTTGCATGCCTAGCTGCTGGGCTAGGGAGACTCAAATAGCTGGAGCGGGAAGAGCTGGAGGCTCCAGGGCATCTGTATCTATTACGCTCTCCAGTTTGTCTATCCAAATGATGGTCCCAAGGTAGCAGTGGGACATCTCACATGTTGACTCAGGGCTCCTATATGAGTGTCTCAAGAGGAACTAGTGTGGTCCCTTTTTTATAGTAGTTGTGGGAATAAGGTCATGTCATTTTTGCAGCTTTTTATATATGGAGGCAGTTGTAAAGATCCATTAGGTTCATGAAGAAGTAATGTAGACTGTATTTTTTATGAAAAGGGTGTCAAGTAACTTGCAAATATTCTATAAAACCACTGCAAAAGCAAATCATCATCACATGTCAAAATAAACTTCTGCTTAAAGCTACCCATTTTTAAAATACCTAAAAAACCAAGCTCGGAAAACCTACCAAGCATACATACAATGAAGGCAAATAATTTTGTTGCAAATCATTTTCTAGGAATGTTCTCAAAATGAAACATGTCCACCCTAAAATAATCCTTTATGGAGAGCATTTTTTTCCCTAGCTGAATTATTTTACTGTCAGAGTTTTATCTCAATGGAAAAAAAATAAAGGGAAAGAAACAGCTCAGTGTTACACAGACTGCTACAGTTTGCACGCCTAGACTTCCATGGACAAAAGCCCTTGACAAATGTACCAGGGACAAAAAATTTTATAAAAGACAAGAAATCCATCACGAAAGTGATGAATATTTTACTGAACAGATAACGTCTCTACCAGCATATAATATTGTATGCTTGAAAGTTTCCACTGTACAAGTCTCCCATAGCAGATAATAGCAATTGGGAATATTAGATCAAAATTGATTTACTTTTTTTTTTATTTTTCAAGGCATTTTGACAGATGCTAAGAATAAAAAAAAAACACTTTGGTGCAGATTTTCTGTCCTCTAGATGTTATAGTTTTGTAAAGTAAAGTGTAAATATATATGCTTAAAAATAACCAACAATAATAATTAAATAATAACAATTGCAGCTACAACTTCTGGAATGTTTACTGTATGCACTGTATGAACAATATATTGCTTATGACAATTCTTCATTCTTGGTTAGATTTATGATGTGTAAATTTTCTATTTATTTTTTAGATAAGAAAAATTATGGCTGAAAGACATCACTAACCAAATTTATAGAGAACACTTTTAGTCACTGTTCTAAACTAGGGACCATATCCACAACCAATGTGTACATTATTTTTCCACCTTGTAAATATATCTAGTACAATATGTGAAATGCCTGGTGAAGACCCTAAAAATTATATCTCAGTTTATAGATGGGGAGCATGACCTCCTTCTATGGGGTAATTAGAAAATACTTAAAGGACGGTAGAGGGCACATGGACAGAACTAAGGGGGAGGAGGGAGGCTGAGGAGGGAGGTGGGGTTGGAGGGGAAGGGAGGAGGGGAGGGGAGACGTTGCAAATAACTGTAATCAAACAACAATAAAGTAATTATTAAAAAAAATAAAATACCTAAAGGAGAGTCAGAATTGAATCTTGAAAGATAACATGGTATGACTCAGATAATTAATACAGGTATAAGAAACAAATAGCTTTAGAAATAAACCATTCTTAGGTTTTTAAGACAAGATGGAGAAAAACATTTAAAAAGTGGTTTTCTATCTAATATATCAACTAGCTGAAAGATAAACTGGAGAAAAAAGTAATAAAAATGTGCCTAGTATTATATATATAGAATGCTGAGGGGGGAAAGTCATTGTATATGTCATTCAAACAAGAGTTTGTAGATCCTTCATGGGTTCTTTATGGATTTTTGTACTTACTCATTGTGTATTAAATGGAAATTGATAGCTTATGTGAAATAAATTTTTTGACACACAGGAATGGGAAATATTCAAGTTACAATCATCAGTGTAGCTGTCAGAATTATGCCTGTGCATACAGGGAAAGTAGTTCTTGCCTTTCTTCCACTTGATCAGAACCTGGAATGATGTTTCCCGAGGGCTACAGACAGTCACCCTGGGGTCTGAAGGGGGGAATCTTACAGTGACTAACACAGAAATGTGCTGAATAGAAGGAGAGAGGAGAACAGATACATGAAGAGAGATTAATTTACATTAGTCTTAGAATAAGTACAACTAAAGCTGGTCTTACACTGAAATTTTCATTACATGAATCTTTAACACAACTTGGGCAGTTTTTTAATTGGAAACTAAAAAGTTCCTAGTATACCATTTTAAGATGTGGCATCAGATAATACACAAAATCAAACTATAACCACAAACAAATTAACCAACAATATCCATTTTTTTTAAGATTTTACTTATTTTTAGAGAGAGGGGAAGGGAGGGAGACAGAGAGGGAGAGAAACAGCAATGTATGGTTGCCTCTCACATGGCCCTCACAGGGACCTGGCCTGCAACCCAGGCATGTGCCCTGACTGGGAATCGAACCGGGACACTTTGGTTCCCAGCCCACGCTCAATCCACTGAACTACACCAGCCAGGGCCCATTTTTATATATTACTTATCAAGTAGGTAATTTATCTGTCTTTTATATCTAGTACCTAGCTGAAATACAGAGAAATCTTTGCTTGCTTATCTTAAAGGGTTCATAGTCTAGTAAGTAGTTCTCTATGTAAATGGTATGATAAATGTTGTAATGCAATAAAAGTGAAGACAGATGTTACTTAGACCTGGAATATCTAGATCTGTTTTGTAAAAAAGGAAGGCTTCATATGGGAAAAATTGTCTGCAGACTTAAAACATGTCTACTACATAAGCCTTACTCTCTACTTTCATCATAGGGCATTAATTTTTGAGGAGACTTTTATACTTGTATTTTTCTTTCGAAGTCCTTCTCAGAACAATAGTGTTTGAATCAACCTCAGTGAAACAGTATGTTTGAAAACCCTTGCTAGTAATAAAACACCAAAACTCCAGGTATTGAGTTCAAGGTATTGATCTAACCACAGGAAGTGTAGTTGTTGACGAACAATTTCACAAGGCAGGACGTGGGCCAGCTTCACTGGAGGTCAGCAGCTTGTGCCCTGTGGTCTTGGCACAGTTCACATCTTTGATGCTTAAGTAGAACTTTCTTGGAAAACATATTTTTTTGTATCTCTCAAAGACAAGGGAAAGACTAATGTGCTTGTTTTTTTGTCAAATTATCTCTGAGATAAAATGATATTTTAAGAGCAAGGTAGATCTATGTGGTGTCATATTCTGATGGTGGCATGGCCATCAAATTGAGTCAATGGAGACTCTAACATTCTGCATGCCTGTTCTTTTGTCTTGGCTTCTTGGAAACTCAAAGCTTGAAGTGCAACTAGAGTAGTAAACACATCTTAGATGCCTGAAAACCTACAATCTCTTTGACTCTATTTTTTCATTCTTATTTTATTATTTTCCAAAATTTTATTATGACAACTCTCCAACAAAAAGCAAAATTTAATGAAATTTACATTAAAGACACTCTATAGTTTACCATTAGTATTTTGTAGTATGCTTCTTTAATCATGCCTATATTTCTATCCACTCCTATTTCCATATATTTAATTTTTGATGCATTCTAAGGTAAGTTAAGTAAGTGTGCATAGTGAATACAAGTATATAATTAAGTTGGGTCTACTTTTATTAATAGTGTTCACCACCCCCTCATGAAGTAACATTTAAAATGTTGTCCTGCATATATACTATTTTGCTAAGTTTTGACAAACCAAAACTTTATCTGTATACTAAACTCTACCACTGCCTTAGAACATTTTTAATCATCTCTTCTTGTCATTTCCAACTACTATCACTACTGACAACCACAAGTCTGATTTTTTTTCTGTCAACCATAGATTAGGTATGTGTGATTTTAGGGATTCACATAAATGGAATCATACACAATGGAGTTTTCATGTAAAGCTTCTTTTACTTAGCATAATATTTTTGAGATCACCCATGTTGTGCATAGTCCTTTCCTTTTTATTATTGAATAATATTTGTTGTCTGACTATACCACAGTATATGTACCTATTCCTATACCCCAGGTCATTGCCATATCTAACTTTTCCATTGAATTTATCGGGGGTGACATTGGTTAATAAAATTATGTAGGTTTCAGGTATGCAATTCCATAATATGTCATCTGTATATTTTATTGTGTGTTCACCACCCCAAGACAAGCTTCCTTCCATCACCATTTATTGAGCCTTTACCCTCTTCCACCTCCCCCTGCCTCCTTTCCCTCTTGTAATCACCAGACTGTTGTCTGTGTCAGTAGTCTGTGTCTGTAAGTTTCTTCTTTGCTTCTTCCCTTCATCTTTTCTAAACCCTTTCCCCTCTTACAGTTGTCAGTCTGTTCTCTGTAACTATGATTCTGTTTCTATTTTGCTTGTTTATTAGATTCCACATATAAGTGAGATCATATGTTATTTGTCTTTCTCTGACAAGCTTATTTCACTTAGCATAATACTCTCCAGGTCCATCCATGCTGTGGAAAAATGTAAGAGTTCCTTTCTTCTTTACTACTGAGTAGTATCCCATTATGTAAATTTACCACGACTCTTTTATCCACTGATCTACTGATAGACACTTGGGCTGCTTCAAAATCTTGGCCATTGTAAGTAATGCTACAATGAATATAGGGGCACATATATTCTTTCAAATTAGTGTTTTGAGATTCTTTGCAAACAAGAAGCAAAATAGAGACAAACTCATAGATAGAAAGCAGGCTGACACCTGTTGGAGGGTGATTAGAGGGCTGGGTGGGGTTGTGGAGGGATTAGGCAGAAAAATAAGAAAAAACTCATGGACAGGGACAAAGATATAGTGATTGTCAGGGGAGGGTAGATGTGGCCTGTGGAGGAGTGTATAGGGGAATAAATGGTGATGGGTGGAGACTTGACTTAGGGTGGTAAACACACAATACAGTGTACAGATGATGTGTTGTAGAATTGTGAATTTGAAACCTGTATAATTTTGTCAACCAGTGTCACCCCAATAAGTTCAATAAAAAGAAACACATTACTTAACTAGTTATTTTTTTAAATCAATGGAACAAAGTAGAGAGCTCAGAAATAGACCTATGCAAAAACAATGATCTTTGACAAATGACCAAAGACAATTCAGTGGAGAAAGGATAGTCTTTTCGGCAAACAGGGATAAAAGAACTAGTCATCCACATGAAAAATAATGAATAGACACAGGCCTTAGCTTTTTCGCAAAAATAACTCTAAAGGGGACATAGACTTAACTGTAAAACATACAGCCATAAAACTCCTAGAAGATAGCACAGGAGAAAATCTAGATGACTTTAGGTTTGGTGAACACTTCTTGGACAAAACAACAAACGCATAATTTATGAAATAAATTTTTGGTAATTTTGACTCATTAAAATTGAATTCTTTTCCTCTGCAAAAGATGCTTTTAAGAGAATGAAAAGACATGCCAAAGGCTGGGAGAAAATGTTTTCAAAAGACATATCTGAAAGAGTACTTACATCTAAAATATATTGAAAACAAACAAAAAGAAACCCTTTTTGACCTAGAGATCCCACTTCTAAGAATATATCTTAAGAATATCAAAATATTGAGCAGAAATAATATATGCATATCTATATTCATAGCAGTATTATTGACAATAACCAAGCTCTGTAAACAGCCCAGGTGCCCATCAGTAGATGAGTGGGTAAAAAATATGTAGTATATTTACACGATGGAATACTATGAGGCTGTAAAAAAGAAGAAATTCTTTCCCTTTGCAGAAGCATGAATACACCTTGGGAATATTATGCTAGTTGAAATAAGCCAGTTAGAGAAAGACAAATAAAATATGATCTAACTCATAGGTGGAGTATAATGAACAAAATAAACTCAAGATGGATTAAAGGTTTGAATATAAGTTGCAACATCATAAAAGTCCTAGAGGAGAACATAGGCAGAAATATCTCAGATATTCCACACAGCAATATTTTCACCAATATGTCCACCAGAGCAAAGGACATTAAGGAGAAAAGAAACAAATGGGACTTCATCAAAATAAAAAGCTTCTGCACAGCTAACAAAAACGTCACCAAAATGAAAAGGGAACCAAATGCATTGAAAAATATATTTTCAAATGGTACCTCAGACAAGGGTTTGATCTCCAAAATATATAAAGAACTCAGACAACTTCACTCCAGGAAGACAAACAACACAATTAAGAAATGGGCAAAGGACCTGAACAGACACTTCTCCAAGGAAGACATACAGAGGGTCCAGAGACAGATAAAAGGATGCTCAACATCACTAGCCAACAGACAGAGGCAAATTAAAACCACAATGAGATACAACCTCACGCTGGTCAGAATGGACATCATAAACAACTTAACAAACAACAAGTGTTGGCAAGGTTGTGGAGAAAAGGGAACCCTAGTGTGCTGTTGGTTGGAATGCAGACTGGTGAAGCCACTGTGGAAAACAGTATGGAATTTCCTCAGGAAACTAAAAATGAAACTGCTTTTTGACACAGAAATTCACCTGCTGGGATTATACCCTAAGAATACTGAAATACCAATTCAAAAGAACCTATGCGCCCCAATGTTCATAGCCGTACAATTCACAATAGCCGAATTCTGGAAGCCAACCAAAGTACCCATCAATAAGTGAGCGGATAAAAAATACATGGTACATTTACACAATGAAATACTAGGTAGCAGAAAGAAGGAGCTCCTACCCTTCATGACAGCATGAATGGCTCTGGAGAGCATTATGTCAAGTGAAGTAAGTCAGGCAATGAAAGACAAATACCAGATGATCCCACCTGTAGGTGAAACCCAATCAACAAAACAAATAAGCAAGCAAAATATAACCATAGACATTGAAATTAAGAACAAACTGACAGTAACCAGGGGGGAGGAGGAGGGGATAACAGGGGGGAAAGGGGAGGATCGTAACAGAACATGTATAAAGGGCACATGGACAAAGCCAAAGCAAATTAAGAACGAGGGTGGGAGGTGTGAGTGAGTGGGGTGCATAGGAGAGGAAAGGGGAAAATGAAGACAACTGTACTGAACAAAAATAAATATAAATAAATAAATAAATGATTTTTAAAAAAACATACACACAAGAAAAACAAACTGATGAATAGAACCAGAGAGGCAGGAATACACGGAACAGATTGACAGATCTCACAGGAGGGTGGTGTGGGGGTGCTGAAAGAGATTAGCCAAAGAACATACAATGCATATACAAGGTCCTTCCAGAAAGTATCCAGCCACTCAATATGAAAAAGAGATATTTATTGAAGAAGCTACAAGATACAAGAAACACTGTACACAGGACAATGATTCCTCAGTCCCCTTCAAAGCAAGCACCTTGGGACTTCATACAGTTCTCCCAATCATCATCAGCTGCCCTGTCATATTTTCCTGAATCTCATCAACAGTCTGAAATCTCTTCCCTTTCAAAGGTGATTTTAATTTCAGGAAAAGCCGGAAGTCACGAGGTGCCAAATCTGGACTGTAGGGGGGCTGAGTCACCTGGGTGATTTGATGTTTCTCAGAAAAAAATCTGCATGAGACATGAGCAGGCATATAATCATGATGAAGCTGCCAACACCAACAACATCAAATTCGGTGAAGATGTAGAGTAACAAAAAATTTCACTCATTTTTGATGGGAATTCAAAATGGTACATCAACTTTAAAATATATTTTGGCAGTTTCTTACAAAACTGAATATTCTCTTGGCACACCATACAGCAATCACATACCTTGATATTTATTCAAATAAGATGAAAACTTATGTCCTCACAAATATATATATATATATATATATATATATATATATATATATATATATATACTCACAAATATTTACAGTAGCTTTATTTAAAATTTCCAGAGCTTAGACACAACCAAGATAATCTTCACCAGGGAAATAAAGAAATATTCTTTGGTACATACATATAATGAACTTCTCAAGTTACCTCAGTAAGGAAATCATAAAGTATATTTTATGTGTGTGGCTGCCTTATTTCACTTACCATAGTGTCTTTAAGGTTTATTCATGTTGAATTCTGTTCCAAAATGTACTTCTTTTTAAAGCTTAATACCATTCCTTTATATGTATGTACCACATTTTTTAATTCATTTTTTAGTTGATGAATACTTAGCTTCTACCTTTGGCTATTATGAGTAATGTAACTATGAACATGGGTATAAAAATAAAAGCTCAACTTTCTTCTTTCAATTATTTGAAGTATATCCCTACAAATAAAATAGCTTGATCAAATAGTAGAGCTATTTTTAACTTTTTGAGGAACCACAGGTTGGTTATCCACAGTGGATACACCATTTTACATTCCCACCAACAGTGCACAAGTTTCCTATCTCTCTGCATTCTCACCAATGAATTTTGTTTGTTTCCTTTTTTAGCCAATTCATTTTTTGCTAACTTGCTGAGTATATTGCATGGAGGGATGAACAGTCTCTTCAGCAAACAGTACTGTGACAATTGGATTTGCACATGCAAAGAAATGAAGTTAGACACCTACTTCACACCATATACAAACATTAACTCAAGAGAGATCAACAATCTAAATATAGGAGCTAAAATCATAAAGTTTCTAGGAGAAAACCTAGGGGTAAATATACATGATCTTGGTATTGATAATGGAATCTTAGATGTGACACAATAAACTTGTTGGGGGGGGCATAAAGAAATAGCTAAATTGAACTTTATCCAAATTAAGATATTTTATGCACCAAATGACATTATCATGGAGGTTAAAAGATAATCTTTTTAGAATTATTTTTAAGACTTTATTTTATTTTTAGAGAGAGGGGAAGGGAGGGAGAAAGAGTGGAGAGAAACATCAATGTGAGAGAGGAACATCAAAAGGTTGTCTCTCCCATGCCCCCAACCGGGGACCTGGCCAGCAACCCTGGCATGTGACCTGACTGGGAATTGAACAAGCAACATTTCAGTTTGCAGGCCAGAACTCAACCCATTGAGCCACACCAGTCAGGGATAAAAGATGATTTGTAGAAACAGAAAATATCTGCAAAACATATCTCCTAAAGCCTTAAAATCTAGAATATACAAAGAATAAAAACTTAAAAAAAATGCTCTATGAAAGTTTCTGTTAAGAGAACAAAAATAAGCTCCTGAGCAGGGGAAGATATTTGCAAACACATACCTAAAGAACTAAGCATAAAATATATAAAGTATTTTTAAAACTCAAGAGCAAACTAATAAATGATCCAATTAGAATATTGGGAAGAGACATGGAAGATGTACACATGTAAAAAAGCACATGGTGGCCCTGGCTGGTGTAGCTCAGTGGATTGAGCGCGGGCTGGGAACCAGGCGGTCCCGGTTCGATTCCCAGTCAGGGCACATGCCTGGGTTGCGGGCCAGGTCCCCTGTGAGGGCTATGTGAGAGGCAACCATACATTGCTGTTTCTCTTCCTCTTTCTCCCTCCCTTCCCCTCTCTCTGAAAATAAATAAATAAAATAAAAAAAAAAAGTGCATGGTAAGTTGTTGTACATTATTAAGCATTAAAGAAATGCAAATTAAAATCACAATAAGTCAGACTTCTGGCCAAGACGGAGGCATAGGTAGACACACTGTGCCTCCTCACACAACCAAAAGAGGAAAAACAATAATTTAAAAACAAAAAACAATCAGAACTGAAAGAAAATCGAACTGTATGGAAGTCTGACAACCAAGGAGTTAAAGAAGACACATTCATCCAGACCAGTAAGCTGGGTGGAGCTGGGCTGAGAGCGCACAGCAAGACAGTGGTTTGTGGAGTGGTTTGTGGAGCAATAAGGGCAATGCTACAGCTGCCTGGAGAGACCCCCAGTCGGTGTACTTGGCGAAATCCATAGCTGCCCGACCCTGACTCAGTGGGTCTGAGACTGCTGAACCGGGCAGTCCCTGATAAATGCGCAGGTAAACCTGGAGAAAAATCTGGGGAGCAGAGCAGACTGTGCAAACCACCATCGTGGGGAAATAAAACCTCAAACCAGTCATTGAAAACACCTAGGGGGTTGAAGAGGTGGTGGGAGGAACTCCCAGTATCACGGGAGAGTTCATTGGAGAGACCCACAGGGAATTAGAATTGCACAAGCCCACACACCTGGGAATAAGCCCAGAGGGGCCCAATTTGCTTGTGGGTGTTGCGCCAGGTGACTGGGAGCCAGCAGAGAGCAGAGCAAGCACCATTGTTCCCTCTCAGACCCTACCCCCACAGGCAGCTTCACAACCCAACGATATAGGTTACCCCACCCTGGTGAACACCTAAGCCTCCGCCCCTTACAGTAACAGGCACACTGAGAAAAAAAAAATGGACCAAATGAAAAAGCAGATCAAAACTCCAGAAAAAAAGCCCTGACTGGTGTAGCTCAGTGGATTGAGCGCGGGCTGGGAACCAGAGGGTCCCGGTTCGATTCCCAGTCAGGGCACATGCCTGGGTTGCGGGCCAGGTCCCCGTGAGGGTCATGTGAGAGGCAACCATACATTGCTGTTTCTCTCCCTCTCTGTCTCCCTCCCCTCCCCTCTCTCTATAATAAAAATAAAAATAAAAAAAAAAAAACTCCAGAAAAAATACAACTAAGCCACGGAGAGATAGCCAGAGTATCAGATGCACAGTTCAAAACACTGGTAATCAGGATGCTCACAGGATTGGTTGAAATTGGTCACAAATTAGATGAAAAACTGAAGAATATGCTAAGAGAAATAAGGGGAAATGCACAGGGAACCAATAGGAATGGGAAGGAAACTGGGACTCAAATCAATGGTGTGGTCCAGAAGGAAGAAAAAATCATTCAACCAGAAAAGAATGAAGAAACAAGAATTCAAAATAATGAGGAGAGGCTTAGGAACCTCCAGGACATCTTTAAATGTCCCAACATCCGAGTCATAGAGGTGCCAGAAGGAGAAGAGGAAGACCAAGGGATTGAAAACTTATTTGAATAAATAATGAAAGAGAACTTCCCCAATCTGGTGAATATAATAGACTTCCAGAAAGTCCAGAAAGCTCAGAGAGTCCCAAAGAAGTTGGACCCAAAGAGGAACACACCAAGACACATCATAATTACATTACCCAAGATTAAAAATAAGGAGAGAATCTTACAAGCAGCAAGAGAAAAGGAGACAGTTACCTACAAAGGAATGTCTATAAGACTGTCAGCTGATTTCTCAAAAGAGACCTTTCAGGCAAGAAGGGGCTGGAAAGAAGTATACCAAGTCATGAAAGGCAAGGACCTACATCCAATAATACTCTATCCAGCAAAACTTTCATTTAGAATGGAAAGGCAGATAAAGTGCTTCTCAGAAAAGGTCAAGTTCAAGGAGTTCATCATCACCCAGCCTTTATTATATGAAATGTTAAAGGGATTTATATAAGGCATGGAGGAATATCAACAGGGGAGTAGGAGGGGGAGAGAGAAGGAAAAAGTACAGAGAATAAGTAGCATAAACGGTAGGTAGAAAACAGAGAGGGGGAAGTTAAGAATAGTATAGGAAATGTAGAAGCCAAAGAACTGATGTGTATGACCCATGGGCAAAAACTAAAGGGCGGGGAATGAGGGAGGGTGCAGGGTGGAGGGGAATAAAAAGGGGAAATGGGACAACTGTAATAGCACAATGAATAATATATATTTTTAAAAAATCACAGGAAGTCATCTTTTGCATCTGCCATAATGACTACAGTAGTCTGAGTAATATTCCAGTGTGTGTGTATGTGTGTGTAACAATTTCTTTATCCATTCATCTATTGAATAACTAGGTTGTTTCCATATCTTAACTATTATAAACAATGCCTTACGGAAAGTGAGAATGCATATATCTTTCTGAGTCAGTTTTTTTCTAATAAATATTCAGAAGTGGACTTGCTGTATTACATGGTAATTTTATCTTTAATTTTTTTAGGAACCTTCATATTGTTTTCTACAGTGGCTGCATCCATTTACTTTCCCACCAACAGTGTTCAAGGGTTCCCCTTTCTTTACATCCTTACCAACTGTTATTTCTTATCTTTTTGATAATTATTGTAACAGATATGTGGTGATATCTCCTTAGGATTTTGATTTTCATTTTCCTGATGATTAATTATGTTGAACATGTTTTCATGTATCTGTTAGATATTTTTATCTTTTTTTAAATGTCTATTCAGAACTTTTGCTTATTTTTAATCATCTTGTTTGTTTCATTTTTGTGTCAAATGAGTTCTTTACCTATTCTACATATTAACCCCTTATCAGATAAATGATTTGCATTTTCCTCTCATTTAGTAGGTTGCCTTTTATGCTGATAGTTTCCTTTGTTGTGCACAGCTTTTTAATTTGATATTATTCCACTTGTTTATTGCTTCTGTCTTAACTTTCAGTGTCAGATTTTTAAAAATTATCTCCATGACCAATGTCTTTCGGTGTCAGCTTACTATCTATGTTTTCTTTTAGGAGTTTTATGATTTCAGTTCTTGTATTGAAGTCATTATGCATTTTCAGTTAATTTTTGTGTATGATGCAAGAATGAAAGAAAACTGTGCCATTTGTAACAGTATGAATGAAACTTGAGGCATTATGCAAATACAATATGTTCTCTCTTGTCAAAAATAAACAATAACAAAAATTCAACAACTTCAAACATTTGGGTGGTTACCAACACTACAGGGTGGAGAAGGTGGGAGAAATGGGTGAAGAGGGTCGAAAGGTAAAGATATGTTAAAAATAAAATAAAAGTATGGTTCATAGATACTTGAAAAATATTTTTAAAATCTGAAATATGCATTGTAAATGACAAATTGGGGCATCACAAAACCATACTTTGGGGGGAGGAGGGAGAAAAAGCACTCCCAATACCAGATCCATAAATTATTTCTTTACCAGTACATAATTTAGATTAAGACTAAGAACGCTATCTTTGTTCAGAGATCTAGCCTATAGTTTGTCCCATTAGAATTATTTTCATAATTAGAATCTTTGGTAAACTCAACTTTTGTTATAAATTAAAAAAGAAGATAATAATGCTCCCAAATATGATGAGAACCTAGATCTCTCTTAGTCTACAGTAAGGATGTGAAAAGATACGGCTTAGTCCAGCTGCTCTGAGAAACAAACTAAACACTGTCCTCAAAACAAACAAACAAAACAATAAAAATGCAGCTACCATATGATCCAGTGGTCATGTTCTTGGGCTTCAATCCCAAAGAAATAAATTTATGTTCACACAATAACCTTTACATTAATGCGTATAGTAATTTTATTTGCAATATCCAAAACCTGAAAATTAAAAAAAATCCAGATGTCCTTCAATGGAATGCATTATTGATATACACACAAACTTAGGTGACTCTCCAAAAGATAATGCTAAGTGAAAAAGCCAATCCCAAAAATTACATGTTATTTGAATTCATTTATATATCATTCTTTAAATGCCAAAATTGTAGGGATAAAGAACAAATTAGTAGTTGCTGAGGGTCATTAAAGTGATGAATGTGGGATGAGGTGGGTGTAGCTTTAAAAGTGCAACCTGAGAATCCTTGTGGTGATGGATTCCTGTACATACAGCGACTATATCAATAGTAGTATGCAAGCCATCCTACTACACTAGAGTTTTGATGTTAATATTGTGGTAAACTCTGTAAAGAATATATAAGATTTATCTGTATTATTTCTTACAAGTGTGTGTGAATTTTAAGTCATCTAAAAAATATTTAGCAGAGGGAAGATGGCGGTGAGATTAGGTAGGAGCAGAGTCCACTCCCCCTGCACAGTGGTGAAACACCTAGCTGATCTTCTGAGAAACAGAGCAATCAGCCAACAGTCCCCCAGCATATATGAAGATTGAAGACCTAAATTGTACAGGTCACAGAAAAATCAGCCGGTAAGGAGAGACCTTCAGGACAAAAATGGTCCCTGGGTCGAGCGCGGGAACTAGGGCAGCAGCAGCCCCAGGCCAGCGTGCCACAGGGTTTTTGGGAGGGAGTCAGGTCAATGGCTCCCTCCACTACCAAACAATGTTGGGACAACACCGAGAGAGACCTGGTTGCTTGAAGCTGCAAGGAGGGGAAAAGGACAAAGTGGCAAACACACAGGGCCTGTGAGCACCCAGAGTCTGTGTGTGCCAGCTGGGCAGAGTTGAGAGTTGGGCCGGGCTGTGCCCTGACCTGGATACTCCCTGGTCTGGTTGAAAAATTGGGCTAAGTGAGAGGCCAGGCCCTTGCATGAAGTGGCAGGCATGAACAGGAGCAATTAAAAAAAAAAAAAAAGAAAATGTAAAGAAAGAGACACAATGCAGCTAGCTGTTTGGGGGGTTCTGCTGCAGCAGTTGATCAGGCCCTTTCCCTACCCAGCCTCCGGGTGCCCCAGCAGTGGCTAGGAGGGTCCCACACTCACAACCTTAGCTCCGGGAGAGTGCGCACTGAGGAACCAGCGAGAGTGCGTGCTGAGGAAAACCCTGGGCACAAATCTGCAACCTGGGATGGTGCACACACACTGAGGGGCCTGTGGCCGATTGTCCTGCCACAACACAGGCCTGGGACTGAGAGCACCTGACCCCTGCACCTCCAAGGAAACAGCAGAGGAGGCCCACACCAGCATCCACAGTGGCAGCCAGGCAACCATGGGCAGAACCCCTGCCCAGAAAACAGGGAGTCAGCAATTCCCAGAAAGACTTAACACACTGGGGAGCTGAACTAGCCTGAAGGGATGCTGAGAGCCCCTAGCATGCAGGACAACAAAGAGTGAGAAGGGGGTGTGCGAATTGCCCCTAATTGGTACACTTCAAGGACAACTCCACTGGTGGAATGTAGGCCTAGGCTGAGAACAGAGGAGCACTGGGGCGCTGGGCCAGAGGCAGGTCTAGTGCCACTGGGGAAGGGAGAGAAGAGAAACCAATTTTCCCCTCAGCCTGCTGCATACCAGAAGTCCAGCACAACTGGCTTAGCCAGTTTGAAGCCAGCAGGAGGGTTTTTTTGTGGTTATTGTTAGTTTTTGTTTGTTTGTTTGTTTGTTTTTTGGTTGTTGTTCTATTTTTTAATAATTCCCACAAGTGAGACGATAAAACCAGAAACTGTGAAAAGACCAGAGTTGGACCCAAACAGGGGTCACCCCAACAGCTGAGACAGTGAGACAAATTTCACTTTGCTACTCCAGAGGACTTGCAAGATATTGTATATTGATATTTTTTTCATTATTCTTACATCCTTCATTTTACTAGTATTTTCCTATTTCTCTTCTTTCTGTTTAGTCTTCTTCAGTTGACTGGTTGAATCACATTGTTTGACTGGTTTCCCTTATTCTCCCATTCATAGTGTATTTTTAACTTACTGTGTTTCACTTCACTTGTGTTCCATTAACATACCACTCTAGGTCCTATATTTCTTAATCTTGTTTTCCAGATCACATAGAATGTGCCATACGGTTGTTGCTCCATTACCATTGTAAATAATTGCTATTCCATACAATTGTAAACAGTACACAGCACCACCCTCCAAGCCCGCCGGTCTTAGCCCATTCCACTGTTTCCTGAACTTACTACTATTGTGGTTAACTCTGTTCTCTCACACGTTACACCTATTTTCTGTCCTTTACTCTTACTTTACCTCATAATATGACCTCCCACAAGCACACAGCTTTCTAGATACAACTCACGATCACTTCCCCCCGCAACAAGAGCCTTACCTACTTCTCACCCTTTCTTAAAAGTGACTAGTCAGGTGAAATGTCACGGTTAACACTATACACATCCAAAGGATCTCCCATCTTTTCTCTAAGGGTTGGTACATTAAATATCATAGATTACACTCTGGCTGTCTTAAACCATTTTTCCTTCCTCCTCCAACTGATCACAAAAAAGAGTGGGTGGAAGCTGTCAACACCAGGAGACCTGCTGGAAGATAAAACCCACCAACAAAGAAAGCACAAGCAGTTAACAGCAGAAGAAGGTGAAGGAGGGAGTGGAACCCACACTAACCTCAAACCAGGACTGACCTAGAAATACAACCAATTGGTGGAGAAACTACCCACAACAAACAACTGAACAAGAGTGAGAGAGAAGCCTCAAAACCTTGTTCACACAGAAGAATAAGCTTCAACACAAACTGTCCACACCTGCACAACAGAATACAAGGTGTAGTGGACAGAGTGATCCTCAGTAAACCACCTGGAGGTAAGGACCCAACAAAAAAGACCCAACAACAATCAAACCCCAAAGACATACAGAGAGCCAACATAAACAACAGTCCTAGTACAGCAAGATCAAGAGATTAAGGAGACTGCACCACTGAATCTCACAAGTATCCTACCACAGAAGTTCATACCATAAGCACAGGGAGTCAGAAAAAATCAATTTAAGAAACAGAGGCTAACAAGAAGAGTCTCACAAAAAATGGGAAGACAAAGAAACAATACCCAAATGAAAGGAAAAGAGGAAGCCCCAAATAGAATGATAAATGACACAGACAAAGTCAACTATCAGATATTGAGTTCAAAGCATTGGTTATCAGGAAGCTCAGTAAGCTCAATGAGCTCACAGAGAATTACCAGAAACTACAGAGAAACTACAATGAACTCATTGCAAACTATATCAACATGAAAAAGGAAATAGAAACTATCCACAAGAGAAAGAAGAAATGAAGAATACAATATCTGAACTGAAGAAAAGAGTAGAAGGAATCAAAAGCTGTCTCGATGAAGAAGAAGATCGGATCAGCGAGCTGGACGACAAGGTAAGAAAAAACACACAGAGAGAGCAAGAAAAGGAAAAGAAACTCTGAAAGAATGAAGAGAGATTAAGGGAAATGCAGGACAACATGAAACGTAATAATATCCATATAATAGGGATACCAGAAGGAGAAGAAGAAGAGCAAGGGATAGAAAACATGGTTGGAAAAACAATGATAGAAAAATTCCCTAATCTGATGACAGAAAAAAATTGACAGAAATCCAGGAAACACAGAGAGTCCCAATCAAAAGGAACCCAAACAGGCCCACTTCAAGACACATCATCATTAAAATGGCAAGTTTCCAAGACAAAGAGAGAATCTTAAAGGCAGCAAGGAGAAACAGGAAGTGACATACAAGGGATCCCTGATAAGGTTAGGAGCTGACTTCTCAATGGAAACACTCCAAGTCCGAAGAGAATGGCAAAACATATTCTAAGTAATGAGAACCAGAGACCTGCAACCAAGGCTACTATACCTAGCAAGTCTCTCAACCAAGATAGAAGGCCAAATAAGAAGCTTCACAGACAAAAAAAAAAAGTCTAAAGGAATACATCTCCACCAAACCAGCTCTGCAAGAGATGCTAAAGGGACTGCCTTAAGGAAAGCAAGGGAAAGGAGAGGGGGGGGCACAGTTGCAAAAATATGGCAATGAATAAGTACCTATCAATAGTAACCTTAAATATAAATGAATTAAATGCTCCAATCAAAAGACATAGAATAGCTGAATGGATAAGAAAGCATGACCCTCATATATGCTGCCTACAAGAGACCCATCTCAGAACAAAAGACCTAGGGTGAAGGGCTGGAAACAAACTTTCCAAGCCAATGGACAGGAAAAAGAGCTGGGGTAGCAATATTCATACCAAACAAAGCAGACTTCAATAAAAAGGACCATAAAGAGCGACCCAGAAGGACATTACATAACACTCAAGGAAAAATCCACCAGTAACACATAAACATTGTAAATACATATGCATCCAACATAGGAGCTCACAAATACATAAAGAAAATCTAGGAGGACTTCGAGAAAGATATTGACAGCAACACAACTATGATAGGGGATTTTAACACCTCACTGTCAAAAATGGACAGATCTTCCAAACAAAATGTCAGCAAAGATATTGTGACATTGAACAATGCCCTAGATGAAATAAACTGAAATGATATATATAAAGCCTTTCACCCCAAAGAAGCTAAATACACATTCTTTTCAAATGCACACGGAACATTTTCAAAGATAGACCATATGATAGGACACAAAACAAGCCTCAACAAATTCAAGAAAATTGAAATTATGTCAAGTATTTTCTCTGACCACAAAGGAATGGAATTAGAAACCACCCCAAGGAAAAAAACCAAAAACACTCAAAATCATGGAGACTGAATAGCATGCTATTTAAGAATGAATGAGTCTAGAATGAGACTAGGGAAGAAATAAAAAAGTTTCTCAAAATAAATAAAAATGAACTCACAACAACTCCAAACTCATGGAACACAGCAAAGGCAGTTCTGAGAGGAAAGTTCATAGTAATACAAGCCTACCTAAAAAAAAGAAAGAAACATTTCAAACAAACAACCTAACTCTAAGCCTACAAGAACTCGAGGAACAACAACAAAGACAACCCAGAGCAAGTAGAAGGAAGGCAATAACCAATATCAGAGAAGAATTAAATGACATAGAGACTAAAAGGACAATTCTAAGGATCAATGAATCCAGGAGCTGGCTCTTTGAAAAGAAAAACAAAATTGACAACCCTTTAAGCAGGCTCATCAAGAAAAAAAGAGAGGGGACTCAAATAAACTCAATCAGAAATGAAAGAGGAGATATTACAACTGATGCCACAGAAATACAAAGGATTATAAGACACTAGTATGAAGAAATGTATGCCAAGAAATATGAAAATCTAGGAGAAATGTACACATTTTTAGAAAAATATAATCTTCCAAAACTCAATAAAGACGAAGCAGAAAGCCTGAACTGACAAATAGCAGCAGATGAAATTAAAGCAGCAATCAAAAAACTTCCAACACACAAAACCCTGGAACAGATGGTTTCACAGGAGAATTCTACAATGCATTTAAGGAAGAGCTAACCCCAATCCTTCACACACTATTCAAAAAAATTCAAAATGATGGAAGACTTCCAAAGTCTATGAAGTCATCATCATCCAAATCCCAAAACCAGATAAAGACACAACAAAGAAAGAAAATTTCAGGCCAATATCACTGATGAACATAGATGCTAAAATCCTCAACAAAATATTTGCAAACCTCATCCAGCCCTACATTAAAATGAGCATATACCATGATCAGGTGGGATTTATCCCAGGAATGCAAGGTTGGTACAATATTCAAAATCAATAAACATAATACATCTCATAAACAAGAGCAAAGACAAAAATCACATGATCATATCACTAGATATAGAAAAAGTATTCGATAAGGTACAGCATCCATTTATGATAAAAACACTCCGCAAAGTGGGAGTAGAGGGAGCATTCCTCAACATAATAAAGGCCATATATGAGAAACCTACAGCCAACATCATACTCAATGGGCAAAAAATAAAATCTTTCCCACTAAGATCAGGAAAAAGACAAGGATGTCCACTATCACCACTTCAATTCAACATAGTTCTGGAAGTTTTAGCCACAACAATCAGACAAGAAAAGGAAATAAAAGGCATCCAAATGGGAAAGGAGGAAACAAAACTGTCATTGTTTACAGATGCCATGAAAATGTGCATAGAAAATCCTATAGACTTCCCCAAAACTACTCGACCTAATAAATGAATTCGACAAAACAGTGGGATACAAAGTCAAAATCCAGAAATCAAAGGTGTTTTTGTATACCAACAATGAAACATCAGTAACAGAAATCAGGAAAAAAATCTCATTTAATATAGCAACAACAACAACAACAAAAAAAAAAAAAAAAAAAAAAAAAAAAAAAAAAAAAAAAAAAAAAAAAAAAAAAAAAAAAAAAAAAAAAAAAAAAAAAAAAAAAAAAAAAAAAAAAAAAAAAAAAAAAAAAAAAAAAAAAAAAAAAAAAAAAAAAAACAACCTGGGAATAAACCTAACAAAGAGGTAAAAAACCTGTACTCAGAAAACTACACAACACTGAAGAAAGGAATCATGGAAGACACAAACAACTGGAAACATATATCGTGCTCATGGATTAGAAGATCAACATCATCAAAATGTCCATACAACCCAAAGCAATTTATAGATTCAATGCAATCTCTATCAAAGTACAAATGACATATTTCACAGATACAGAACAAACATTTCAAAAATTTATATGGAACCATAAACAACCCCAAATATCTGCTGCAATTTTGAGAAAGAAGAGCAAAGCAGTAGGGATCACAATTCCTGATATCAAACTGTATTACAAGGCAACTGTACTGAAAACAGCCTGGTACTGGCATAAAAACAGACAGGTAGACCAATGGAACAGAATACAGAGCCCAGAAATAAACCTAAGTCTCTATGACCAATTAATTTTCAACAAAGGGAACAGCAGCATGAAATGGAGTAAAAATAGCCTCTTCAACAAATGGTGTTGGGAAATCTTGACAGCTACATTCAAAAAAATCAAACTTTAGCACCAACTTACACCATACACAAAAATAAATTCAAGGTGGATAAAAGACTTAAATGGAAGCTGTTACACCATAAAGGTCCTAGAGGAAAACATTGTTAGGAAAATCTCAGACATTCCATGCAGCAACATCTTCACTGATCTGTCCCCTAGAGCAAGGGACATAAAGGAGAGAATAAACAAATGGGACCTCATTAAAATAAAAAGCTTCTTCATTGCTAAATAAAACAGTATTAAAATAAAAAGAGAACCAATTCTATGGGAAAACACATTTGCCAATGATACTTCAGACAAGGGTTTGATTTCCAAATTACATAAAGAACTCATATGACTTCACACCAAGAAGACAAAAAACCCAATTAAAAAATGAGCAAAAGATTTGAGCAGACATTTCTCCAAGGAGAACCTAAGGAGGGCACAGAGACATATGAAAAGATAATCATCATCACTAGCCATCAGAGAGATGCAAATTAAAACCAAAATGAGATACCACCTCACATCAATCAGGTCATAAACATGGCTATCATAAACAAATCAACAAACAAGTGTTGGAGAGGATATGGAGAAAAGGGAACCCTACTGCACTGTTGGTGGGAATGCAGACTGGTGCAGTCAATGTGGAAAACAATGTAGAATTTCCTCAGAAAACTAAAAATGGAACTTCCCTTTGATCCAGCAGTTCCACTTCTGAGATTATACCCTAATGGGCCCTGAACACCAATCCAAAAGAACCTATGCACCCCAATGTTCATAGCAGCACAATTTACTGTAGCCAAGTGCTGGAAGCAACCCAAGTGCCCATCAGCAAATGAGTGGGAGAAGAAACTATGGTACATTTACACAATGGAATTCTACGCAG
>PVJI01017446.1:0-35619 GCA_004026765.1 Micronycteris hirsuta
GGGTCTTAACAGGTAGCAGTACTTATATCTGGCAAAATAGACTTTAAAACCAAGGCTATAGTAAGAGACAAAGAAGGACACTACAAAATGATAAAGGGAATAAGGCAACAAGAGGACAGAACCCTAGTACATATTTACGTACCCAGTGGAGGAGCACCTAAATATGTGAAGCAAACTTGGTAGACATAAAGGGAGAGATCAAGAGAAATACACTCATAGTGAAGGATTTTAACATCCCATTGACTTCAGTGGATAGATCTTCCAGACAGAAAATCAACAAGGAGACTGTGGCTTTAAATGACACACTGCATCAAATGGATTTGACATCTTCAGAGCCTTTCACCCCAAAGCAGAAGAATATACATGTTTTTCAAGTGCACATGGAACATTTTCTAGGGCATACCACATTTTAGGACAGAAAACAAGTCTCAATAAATTTAAGGCAATTGATATCATATCAAGCATCTCCACTGACCACAATGCTACGAAACTAGAAATCAATCACAAGAACACTGAAAAACACACAAAGACAAAGAAGCTAAATACATGTTATTAACATTGAATAGAACAACAACAAGATAAAGGAATTAATCAAAAGATACCTTGCCCTGGCTGATGTGGCTCAGTGGATTGGGTGCCAGCCTGCAAACCAAAGGGTCGCTGATTCAATTCCCATTGAGGGCACGTGCCTGGGTTTCGAGCCACGTTCCTAGTAGGAGGCACACAAGAGGCAACCACATATTGATGTTTCTCTCCCTCTCTTTCTCCCTCCTCTCCTCTCTCTAAAAATAAATAAATAAAACCTTTAAGAAAAGATACCTTGATACAAATGAAAATGAGGACAGATCAATCCAAAATCTGTGGGACACTGGGAAATTCATAGCATTACACACCTATCTCATAAATTCACAGCACTACACACCTATTTCACAAAACAAGAAGGAGCGCAAATAAACAATTTAACTTCACAGTTAAAGAAACACACACACACAAAATAACAAATAAGGCCCAAAGTTAGTAGAAGAAAGGTAATAGTAAAAATCAGAGCAGAAATAAACAAAACAGAGTCTTAAAAAAGATACAAAATATCAATGAACCCAAGAGCTTGTTATTTGACAAGATAAACAAGATTGACAACCTTTGTTTTCAATTTATTTTATTTTATTTTTTTATGTTGCTCAAGCACAGTTGTCTCCATCTTTGCACCACTACTTTCTCCCACCCGACCCACCCCCACCTCCCATCCTCAATCCTACCCCCCTTTGGCTTTGTCCATGTTTATACTGTAACGCACTACACATAAATCCTTAATTGTGACTACATAAAATGTTGATATAATTTGGGAAGCAGTTGTGAATTAAAAGTGCAGGCCTGGGCCTGGCTGGTGTAGCTCAGTGGATTGAGCGCGGGCTGGGAACCAAAAGGTCCCGGTTTGATTCCCAGTCGGGGCACATGCCTAGGTTGCAGGCCAGGTCCCCACTGAGGGCCAATTGAGAGGCAACTATACATTGCTCTTTCTCTCTCCCTTCTCCTCTCTCTAAAAAATAAATAAATAAATAAATCTAAAAAAAAAAGGTTAAATAAAAAAAAAAGTGCAGGTCTGGTATTAGACTTCCTGTGTTCAAATCCAACCTCCATCGTTTATCACATGTGTGATGTTGAGTAAGTTCCTTAATGTCTGGGCCTAATTTTCCTTATCTTAAAATGGGTTCCTATAGTTTCATAAAGTTATTGTATTTAATATAAACACAGTAATTAATAAATGGTAATAACTATTTGAGGCTCACTACGCACTAGGCATTATGTTGAACACTTTACACTCATCTGTCAGAGCAAGCTGAAGAAACTAAGACGCTAAGCACAGTTTTGAACATGGTAGACTACCGAATAGGTATATCAAATGAACAGGGGTCAAAGAAGCCAACAAGGTCCGCAGCTGGCAGGCCAGTGGTAGAGCTGGGAGTGGAGCCCGGTTATGTCTGACCACAAAGTCCGTGTCTCTGACCCCTACAATATACAGTGTGCTGAGATCAGTGCTAGCGTGGAAAGCCCCTAGTGCGTGGCGATTTGTTAATCACTGGCCTTCTGCGTCAGAGGGAAAGAGGAGAATGGGCTTTGAAGGCTGGCTCGCCAGTTTCCAGTCTGGCCTTATGCCCAATGGTCAGGGCTACAGGATTTCCCTCTTGGAGACTTAGGGTTGAGATGGAAAATGCACCCCTCTTCACTCCTCTGTTCTCTTCCCCCGCTCAATCGAGGTGAGCGGTGAATGGCGCTGTGTTTGGGGACACAGCTGTCTGAGCATCCTCTTCCCCACGAGACTCACGGGTCGCACCGAAGCGAGAGAGGCCCCAGGGTGCAGGGGAGCGTGTTTCCAGCCGGACCACGTCCCTGGCGCTCCCGAGTGCTGCGCCTGCGCGCTCAGCCCGTTGCGGCGCCGGCCTTGCAGACCGGCGCTTGCTGCTTTGAACTTGAGCTTGTAGCCTTTGTGACTCCTGGGTCCTGAGATGTGCGGCTGCCGAGTCAGTGCCAGCTGCAGGTGCGTGAGGAGCACGTCAGGAACCCAGGTGTGAGGTGGAGCGAGCCCCGGGAAGGGTCGGACCTGCCTGGATCCTTCCAAGGTGCTCAGGGACCCAGAACGGGGACGCCACGACCTCAGCTCCTTTTCCTTTCCCACTTCCCCGCGTCTTGACTGCGTCTCAAGGAGAGTGGGAATCGCTGAGAGAAAGGCCCAGAGAGACTGCTTTTCCTTTGCTGTGACGGGTCATGTCACATAAGGCACATTTTTCCTGGCTGCGGCCAAAGCGATTTTCACCCTTGCTTGCCCTTGCTTTCCTGTTGTGGGATTTTGCAGTCTCTGGACTCTGCTACACCCCTAGGAGCTTATTGGTTATGGACGATTAGGGCAAGGGCTAGAGGTCAGGATCCTTTCTCCAGTGCATTCCCTCTGGGAAGAAGAGGTGAGGGTTCAAGGCCAAGAGAGTGGGGGGTGGGGCGGGGATAGAGAAACTAGAATGCGGGAAACGCTGTAATAAATGTCGCCAGAGATTATTCCTCAACTGAAAGTTGTCTAAGTTTCTCTCAGGTCTTTCGTTTCTATTTCATTGACTTTTGTGATATCCTTGCTTCGTTTTCATGGTGTTAGTTAAGGCTAGAAAACCAACAAGTTTTCAGCCTTGAAGCAACCTTGGAGGTTTTTGAAAGCAGTTTTTACAGACTTCTAACGATTATATCTTGCTGTTGTCAGAATAGTTTTCAGATCGAACCATTAAGATTTACTATTTTATTTTTATTTTAAGTTTAACATAGGAGAAATCACACAGTTTTGGGGGGGGGGGTGTTTTTTAGAGAAAGAATATATATTATTGACCAAAAGGATCAGTTGAGAGCACAGAGAATCAGTTGAAGTGGGATTTGGACCTCTATCAAATTAATACGCATCCTGTATAAGTACGGAAGGAACTACACTTGGAGCATTGGGGATCCCTTAGCTGTCAGTTATAAATAGGAGATGAGATCACTGCTTGCCACCAATAGCGCTAACAATAAAGAGCTCCCAGTAAGTGTTTTCCCACGTGGTTTGGAGGCCAGTGACAATAGTATCCATTCTTAGTCCTAGTGGTGGATTATCAACCATAGCCTCTTTGGCACAGGAGCTGTAGATAGTCAGTTCCTATTATAATCAGAGATGGTTGTTTGTGTGTGGTTCTAGTGTGGGTATTTTTTTTTTAAGTGTTTCATGGACACTATTAAAGGGAAGGAGAAATATACAACAGGAATTGAGTAGTTCAGCCCCAGGCCAAAATCCTTTGTGTGATCCTTCAGACCCAACCATAGATAATTGCTCTCTTGGGTAGGGGTGGTGGGGAGCTGGGGAGCTCCCCCACCCCCAACACACACCAGACTTGTGCCTGTCAGTGCATTGCAGTTTTCTGGAGGGAGTTGCAGTTAGGGACTCCTCTTTCCTCCCATTAGCCATGCATGTACTATACCACATTCCTGGCTCAGGTACCTCAATTCTGAGGGCCTCGGCTGAGGCATTTCCCAGGTGCCTCCGCCAAGACCTTATTGGGAAGGGACTGCCATGACTGATGCACTTTTCTCCCTTTTGACCCAGGACCTTTCCATTCCTAGCCCTTCCTTCCTCCCTGGCCTGGACAATCGGTCCATAAAAAGGCAAAAGCCTTTTGTTTGTGCCTCCTCAACAGGAAGATGATTTGTGTGCACTCCACCTGACCCTCACCTAGTGTCATTCCGTGTAGCCTTTCTCCTGCACTGTCACAGTAAGTGAGCAAAAGCTTGATTATTTTTTCAGTTTGGCTCATTGTCTTAATTGCCCACATCGACACCTGATTGCTTGACAGGAATTAAATAAAGGGCCAAGTTCCTGGCAGTTCACTGGATTCATGACTTAATTTTAATCCACATAACTGTTGCAGTGTTAATGTGTTTAGGGATATGGAGGTTGTTCACCAACTTGGTGTCATGAAAATGAATATTAATAGCACCAACAGCTGATTGTTTCTGACATGGATATCTGGGTATTTTATAAATTAATATAATGGCTTGCAGTCAGATTATTTTGCATAAATTTCTATAGTATATTTCATTTGACCTCTAATTAGATTTTTGATAAATATTTTAGGATTATATGTGCCAATTGAACAAAACCAGACACTATTGTTTTTCTAAGTAATCCTGTCTCATCCTTAGCCATTTTGAATAAAGTGATTGATTTGTTGTGGGTTCCTCTGTCTAATGTTATGTGAGGAAGCATGTCAGAAACAGCCTTCACAAATGTTTTTACTTCTTCCTACGGCAGTTTCACAAAGCAATATTTGTCCTTGCTATATCTCATGCAATCTGGTATTTTATACTCTGTTTTATTAAACAAAAATGCTGATCATGATCCACTAAACTGATTTCACAATCCATTAATGGGTAGTGGCATGCAGTTTGAAAAAAACTGATAAGGCAACTAGTAGAAGATATTTGGTCAACAAATAAATTGTGATTTTATTTTTGTCTGTGATTTAGATTGCTGAAGAGAACCACACAGTGGGTGTGTTTGTGATTTTGTGTTTAAGGTGTCTTCTAGGAGACGACAGTAAGTAGCAAATAGCATGTATGTTGGAGGTGGGCTACATCCATGGACTAAAGTTTACCTGAGTTTCTGGTAAACTTGTCAGCTCTGATCTCCACTAGAATATACAAAATCAGAGAGAGCTAGAGCAGTGTTTTTTGTTTTGTTTTCTTTTAAATGTCTGACTCCCTTATTCATGGAGAAATCAGTAACAGAAGAAGGATAAGAAGAAAACTGACTCATAAAAGAAGGGAAGATGGGTTGTAAGATGGTTGTGAGAGGAACTTTTTTATGTGTCCTACATAGGTGTATCAGGGGAGAAAGTGTTATCTTTGTATTAACTCTGAGAACAAAATGATCCTTTTATTACATTGCCTACAAGTGAACCACACACAACTTCCAAGTTAACCATAGACAGATATATGTAGCCAGTTTGTGGACTTCATTGCTTGTCTTTTAGGAATTGAACAACAAAATGCAAAGGAAAAATAAAAGGAACTATAGATTTAGTTAGTGTGTTTATCTCTTAGTCAGAAACCCTAGAAATAATATTAGGTAGAGAAGGATCAAGTTTTAAAATTTGACTAGTGTTGAGCTAATAATACCTTAATGTTTATATTGTTTCAATTTTCTAATAGGCTCAGATGCATCAGGAGACATTGTTCTCCATTTTAAAGACGAGGAATACGTTTTTCCTTCTTCCTGCCACCAAGAGTATACGGGGGAAAATCCAGGGCTAGAACCCAGGTTTTCTGGGACATTTTCTTCCAGTTGTCTATGTTGTCTTTTGGTCCAAAGAAGTAATTGAGAAAAAATAGTGCTATTGATGTGGCTAAGAAACCTAACTTTGATAAATAAAATATTCCATTCTCAAATCATGTTTAGAGTATGCTATAATTGAATGCAAATACATCATATTTTTAGTATTATATTTTAATTCTTACACTGTTTACCTTACAAGCCCAAAGTTTTAAAAAAAATGAAAAGTAACTATATATTGATAAATCTATTTAATAGTGAACTAGGAAAATTGGGATTAAAAGGTCTACTTAATGTTAAAAATTCAATTGAGTCTCATTTTAATATAGCACCTTAATTAGAAATACAGCTTCAAATTATATGTTTTTGAATGTTTTTTTTTAAGATTTTATTTATTTATTTTTAGAGAGAGGAAAAGGGAGGGAGAAAGAGCAATGTATGGTTGCCTCTCACATGGCCCTCACTGGGGACCTGGCCTGCAACCCGGGCATGTGCCCTGACTGGGAATCGAACCGGGACCTTCTGGTTCCCAGCCCGCGCTCAATCCACTGAGCTACACCAGCCGGGCTGAATGTTTCTTTTAAAGACTTGTTATTTTTTTTTTTAAGATTTTATTTATTTATTTTTAGACAGAAGGGAGGGGAGGGAGAAAGAAAGGGAAAGAAACATCAATGTGTGGTTGCCTCTCATGTGCACCGCCGCCCCCCCCCCCTCCACTGGGGACCTGGCCTGCAAGGCATGTGCCCTGACTGGGAATCGAACCAGCGACCCTTTGGTTCGCAGCCTGCACTCAATCCACTGAGCTACACCAGTCAGGGCAAAACTCATTGTTTATATATGTGAAATTATTTTTATGATTCTAAAGTATTCATCTAAAATGGATATTAACTTTTAAGCACAAGAAAAGTCCAGATCTCTTTCTTATGCTTAACATTTTAGCCAATTGAACAAAACCTTCAATGTAAATTATTTATTTTCATATGAATAAACATTTTTAAGTTAATACATTTTTATTTTTAATTTTCAGACATCTGTGGAGATTAAGAATACTATGGAATTCATCAGAATATATCACTGAAGAATATGATGTCTGAAAACAATTTAAAAATGCTAAAGATTGAACAATGTATAGTAGCCAACAAACTGCCAAGAAACAGGCCATATATTTGCAATATTTGCTTCAAGCATTTTGAAACACCATCAAAATTAGCCAGGCATTATCTCATTCACACTGGTCAGAAACCATTTGAATGTGATGTGTGTCATAAAACCTTTAGGCAACTAGTTCATCTGGAGAGACATCAACTAACTCATAATCTGCCTTTTAAATGCAGTATTTGTCAGCGTCACTTTAAAAATCTGAAGACGTTTGTGAAGCACCAGCACCTTCACAATGAAACCTACCAGAACGATGTTAAACAGGTCAGAAGATTGCTGGAGGCCAAGCAAGAAAAGCCAGCACATGGGATGTGTCATACTTTTACCACGGAAGAGAGAAGGGCATTGCACCCGTGTTCTGTGTCCAGTCCTACCTACAGCCCTACAAAGAAAAGAAAGAATGTTCACGCATGCACAACCTGCAGCAAGATGTTTCCATCACAGTCAAAACTCGATCGGCATGCACTTATTCATACTGGTCAGAGGCCTTTTCAATGTGTCCTGTGCAGCAAATCTTTCCGACAGTCAACTCACTTAAAAATCCACCAACTCACACATTCAGAAGAAAGACCTTTCCAATGCTGTTTCTGTCAAAAAGGATTTAAGATTCAAAGCAAACTTCTAAAGCATAAACAAATCCATACCAGGAATAAGACCTTTCAGGCTCTTTCATTAAAGGTAAAGAGTCCAGAATTGTGCCCCCTGCCTAGTAAATTAAACACAAAGCAGGATGGTTTTGAAAATGGTGACGTAGGTGAGTCCCAGGAGAATAATCAACTTGATGTCCACTCTATTTATATCGTTCCTTTTCAATGTCCAGAGTGCGAAGAGTGTTTTGAATCAGAGCAGATTCTCAATGGACACAAGTGTTTTCCTGCCAGAAGTGGCAAAATTCCAAGCAGTTTCAAAAGAAGCCTCAACTATAAAACCATTGTTAAAAAAATCTTGGCCAAGCTGAAACGTGTTGGGAGTAAGAAATTAGATCATTTTCAGTCTGAGAAAAAAGTATTTAAAAACGGTTTCTTAAAAAACTGTGATTTTATTTCTGGTGAGCAGAGCCCTGAACAAACCCAGAGAACATTTATGGGTTCTCTTGGCAAACATGGGACATACAAGAAAGTTGGCAATAAAAAGAAGAAAACATTGACTCTGCCGTCTTCTTGGCAAAAACACTTCCAGAGCCAAAATATGGGAAAAAACTTGAAGGGTATCCTTACAACAGAAAACTTGTTAACAATGGATAATTCAGGGAATAATAAAGAAATATCTATCAGTGGTTCATCAGGTGAGGAGTTCTTTGATGACTGTGAAGTGCATCAGTGTGGTTTTTCAGTTCCAAGCGGAAACATGCCTACTGGACATAAGATATGTCCTTGTGACAAATGTGAGAAAGTATTTCCTTCCATATCCAAACTACAAAGACACTATTTAATTCATACGGGACAGAGGCCTTTTGGCTGTAATGTTTGTGGGAAATCTTTTAGACAGTCAGCTCACTTAAAAAGACATAAATTAACTCATACTGAAAAGATTCCTTATAGAAGATCTCTTTGCCAAGTAGAGTTTGACAAGTTGAGCAAACTTTTCATTCATCCGGGTGATAATGTTAACTATAATGCTTCTCAACAATGCCAGACTCTGGGTTTTCAAAAATGCGAGGCCCCGGAGTCAGATCCAACATCAGAAATAAAAGTGAAGGCAGAATCAGAGGATTTCATTCCTGGTACCCACGATAGGAACAGGCAGCCCCGTCTCTGCGGTGCACTTCTGGAATCAGAGCAGAGCCATCATGACCACTGTTGTAGTGATTCAGGACATACCGAGAAGAATGATGGCCTTTACCAATGCAGTGTTTGTTCTAAAAGTTTTAGATCTCCATCTAAACTGGAAAGACACTATCTAATTCACGCAGGGCAGAAGCCATTTGAATGCTCAGTTTGTGGCAAAACATTCAGACAGGCCCCTCACTGGAAGAGACATCAGCTTACTCACTTTAAGGAATGACCACAGAAAGAAATAGTCTTAAATTCAGTCATGGAACTGAGGCTCACTAATGTTTGCAGTCTCTCTGGGGATCTTGTTCTTAAAGCCCGTATTATTTAAAATGCATTTTTATCAAAAGGCCTGCATTAGGTTGAATAATTTTATAAGCAGTTGCTTGTCTTGCAACATAGGTATACATAGAAAATTAATACAGTGTTTTAGGAACAACCAAATTTTTAGAGGGAAGAACATGATTTGATGCCAGAAAGTAAGCATGAGTTTTATTGTATTATATACTTTGGCTGTATTGGAAGTGTTAAAAATCCATGATGCGGTACAAACGACTCAGCCTTGTTCATTTTTTAAAGAAATTATTCCTTGAGACATGCCGTCTCCTGTTAGATACAGTCAAAACTGAGAGGCAAAAATTGGTTTTTGGCTGCAGCAAATAGCTCCACAAAATTTCATTTATTTTACAGTTCACATGAAAGCACAATTTTGTTCACTGATGGCTCAAATTCCATTGCATAACTTTTTTCTGGTAAGTTTAAACAATATAAATGCAATAAAAGTGAAAATGGATGAGCATATCAGCATTATTTTCACTGGTCTTTTCCAAGCTATTTATTCTTAGGATTCGGTGGTAGCCGCACCTCCTTGTTCACAGGTGATTAGAATCAGTTTTTTGCCCAGCCTGCAGTTGTCTTTCCCCAAATTTAAAAGTAGGAGAGGCTGGATGCACCTCCACACATTTACATGTTCACTTATCAGGAATATTGTCCAAGTGCCATAATCTTTTGCTGATGTGTATGCAGTGTTATATTTTCAGAGGAATAAATGTAATTTGTCTGTTTGCTTATTAATGATTGACAGCAGTTGATTTTTAAATTCCCTTTAGTAGAACTTTCTTTTAATGTCTCTTAATTGAGTGGTCCTATGACTTAACTAAATATATTCTGTTAACTTTGATCAAAATGCAATGACTAGGTCTAGTTATAGTTTTTATTCCTCTGTGTTTTTTGCAAGATTCTGATTCTAAAGAATGTTATTTTGATCCTTAGTAAATTGTTATTTTAATTAGTAAGGTAATTCCTGTATAGGAATAAGATGCTAATAGAATTGAAGGTGTTATTTTTCTAAATGGTATTGTCATGATTTAGGAAATATTTCATCTTAAACTATAAAAGATTTATCACAAAATGCCCTTCATATTTGCCATTTTTAATAAAAATCTTTAACATTTCCTAGCAATTAAAAAAACCACCATTATCTTTCTAAGGTGAAAAGAATAGGTGGGAATTTATCCTGGCACACTCAAATACAGTGATAAGCCCTCTACTAAGAATAAATAAGTGAACAATTTAAGTTTTGCATCATACTATACAAACTATCTGTGTGGGGGGATTGCCTCCCTGTTTTACGAGTGAAATTTTGAGAAACTTGGGTTTAATTTACAGAGATGAAACAGCACAGTATAGCTAAAATGCCCAATGATGTACAGATGTGCAAGTGAACTGGTTTATAGAATTTGCTTCAGGCAAAACTTTTCAAAAACACATCTATTACAGTAAGCAAGTAATAACAAGTTCATATTATCTAACAATAAAGGCTCAAGGGATTTTTTTCCCTTTTCATGTCTGAAGTTATGTACTTTGGGGTTTTCCTAAGCTACTAATACAGCTTTATTTGAAGTAAATGTCTTACATGTTTCCTTCCCACCCAGACAGGGAGCGTCCCTAACAGCGCTGTGCTTGCGTGACGATTAGGTTTTATTTGCCGAAGTGCACTGCCCTTTTTCTGGCCCATGCCTTTTTAAGCTGTTTCATATTGAAAGTGGGAAACTGTACAAATTTTGTCAAAGATGTACTGTAGTGCTATTTGAAGTACCTGTAACAAAATACTTATTTACTATCACTGCAAGCTTCTTGTGGAAACTTCGTAGGAGTGAAAGTAAACCGTATACTTCCATGATAAGATTAAACTTTAGATAGTAATGATGATTTGCTGCATGCCACCAGAACTCGTAATGTTGTTGAATCAGTTGCATCGGTTTTCTGAAGAGAAAAATAAACATTATAAATATCTTTAAAGAGAATTTGTAGAATTTTTTCTTTGGGTGATTTTATTTAATGAAGTAATTTGATTGGCTGAGTTAGTGGAATTAATGTTTCTTATTCTGTGCTGCATTAGGTTCTACAATTTTAGGACAAAATGTATATGTATTGAAGAAAAGTAGATAGTGGTTAAGATGCGTGAAAAATTCAAATTTCACAATATTTTTAAAATAAAGTTTCAAATTACACAGTTTGGACATTTTTTTAAGGGAAAATCATATAATACTGGATTGAGGTACCAATTCCGAAACACTTTCCGGAGCCCGCTCCGACCCACCTTCTACCCTGAACTTCCTAAGATGGATGTTTAGTCTTTTTTGTTCACATGACATTTTTTAAAGATTTTATTTATTTATTTTTAGAGAGGAGGAAAGGGAGGGAGAAAGACAGGTAGAAGGAGGGAAATGTCCATGTATGAAAGAAACATCAGTCACGTCCCAACTGGGCACACGTCCCACTGGGGACTGGCCCACAGCCCAGTCATGTACCCTGGGCAGGAACTGAATCAGCGACCTTTGGCTTTGTGGGACAACACCCAGCCCACTGAGCCACACTGGTCAGGGCTCATGTTACGTTTCGTTGATAGCTTCTCATCACCCACAAAAGGATGCGTCCACCCATTGCTTGCTGCCATTTACCCCCCTCTTTCGCCTTCCTCTTCAGAGTTGTACTAAAGAAATGTGGAATTCCTTCAGTGCACAGCAATCTTGCTATTTTTCTTGTCTCCATCTTCTCTACTTAGTATTAATTTAAATTTGATTTAGACTCACACTTTCCAAAGAACTTTAGTTGAGCCAGATTTTATTCAGTTTTCCTCCATGATTATGAGAGAATACTGAAGTGTTCAAAACTGACTCATGAAAAACAGATTTCTTTTCCCATGTTATGTAAGACAACCAGTTAGAATTACAAACGTTTTAGGGACACTTTCAAGTCGGCATCTTACAAGAATTCTTTGTTAGAAATAACATTTGCAAGGGTCTGTTTTATGATGCAGAATAGTTGCTTTTTAGAAGCTTCAGGGAAAGGGAACATTTAATGCTATCTCGCTGAGATTTCTCCGATTGGCACTTTGAAGGGCTTAGAATTTCAGAGCTAACTGCAGGAATTCTATTAGTACTAAGAGAAAAAATAAAACTTAAAAGTGGTACAGAGGTACAATTAAATGAAATATGGAACGCGTAGTATTTTGTATCTACATCAGCAAACGTCTATGCACTCTGATGTTTGAGCTCAAAGACCCCTGGAAGCATTTCTGACACACTCAGCACTCCACCCACTGCACTCCCGCTGCCTTTGTTCACAACGCTATTGCCACTGTTGACCAGGGGTTTGCAAACTTTAGAGTGCACTGGAGTCCTCTGGAGGGGTTAAAGACAGATGGCTCACTGCACGCTCAGAGCTTTCGGTTCCGTGTCAGACTAGGCTTGAGAATTTGCATTTAGACAGGTTAGCTGTTGCAGCTGCATTGAGTCTGCACTTTGAAAACCACTGAGCTAAACTGCGTGCTCCTGGAAAGCAAGGGAATGCATCTTTTATGTTTCATATACACAGTTTAAAACACTTTTCTGTACATCTTGTTTGTACATCTTGATATCCTCAAATATATACTGAACGAACAGGTGAAGAAATGAATGGAGCTATTCTTACAAACTCTTAACATTCTCCTCAAATCTGTACCTTTATTTAGAGGTTTTCATTCACTCCTGGAATGAGTTTGCTTTCCAACATGTTGAGATCGAATCCAACCCAATATGTACTCTCGGAACTTTTCCCTTCCTCGCCCCATAATGTCTTTTTATCTTTACACCTTCCTTTTCTCACCACGTGTCCTGAAATAATAACTTTCCTCCACTTTCTGAAGCTAGGTTTTCCTTACTCTCTTTTAGTACAAGGAACATTTCCAATAGTCCCTTCGGGTTTTTTGTTTTTGTTTTTGTTTTTGGTATGCTTAGGTTTTCCCTTTCCATTGGTTCCTTCCCCTCTGCCTAGGAAAGAAACAATGTTTCCTATTCAGTTGTGATGATTTTGGCTGTAACGGACAGAACAATTGACTCAAACTGCTCTAGCAGTAGGCACCTTTATTAGCTCACAGAACTTGAATTCCAGCGTCTAGACAAGCTCTGGGTTGTTAAATAATACAGTTGAGTTGACTCTGGTTCCTTTCATCTGCTCTGCCTTTCACAAGGACAAGGGTAATTCCCTTCTGGTTTTTGTAAGCTTTATTTCCAACCAGGACCGCACACTTCCTTCGTGAGGGCAGGGTGGGACAGGCTGCAAAAGAGATCCAGAAACTCTCACGAGAGGAAGGAACTACTTGCCCAGAAGCCTACAGTCAACACTACCCCTCAGCTGTCAGAACTGCTCCACAGGCACTTTGCTGAAGCAACTGCTGATGAGGGAGACGGAGTTACCTGGCGCTGGAGCCGAGGCTCAGCTTCCTTTCTTTACCTGAAGATGATACGGGCACTGGTCAAAGGTGAGGTCGTGTCTGCAAAGAAGGGAGGATTTGATAGTCAATGATTTCCACTGTACCTAGCTTAAAAGAGATAGCGGTTGGGACAAACAACCTGTTATTCTGTTAATTTTTATTTTGTTCTCTGCCTTTTATAGGCAAAGTTGCTGAAAATTCATTTTGCACCTTCTTGCTCATTGCATCTTCTCTCCCTAACTTCTTACCTCACCACCTGTCGGGAGCTGCTCTCTGGATGACCATAGTAGTAGGCACTGTTCGTTGCAACCACAGCATCTTCTCTCTTTCAGTGTATCGGCCAAGTAGTCTGGTTAGGACGAACCTTAACTGCAGCTTCAGCAATAGGTCATTATCATCTAAGACTATCAGCATGTTCCTAGTTCCCTTTTCATCATGACCATTCAGAAATGGGTAACCGCAGTCTGAGCCAGTCAACATACAGCATTACTCGGCTACAGTGATTAGCTCAGGAGTGAGCACTGACCTAAGTGGATCTATCAGAGTGAGACCTCAAACTTACTCCAATGATTGAGGAAAGAGAAGGGAGTGCAGAAACGCTTTCTCTAATTAGACAGATGCTAGTCTGGTGAAGCAGTCAAACACAGAGCAGGGTGGGCCAGGAGGGGCAGAGGGAGCAAAGCCGAAAGTATCATTGAGAAATGGAGCTGGAAGCCAATCAAAATGCCTGAAGCCTAACCTGTCTCGACCAGGGTTGTCCAACCTTTGGCACCTCTGGACCACACTGGAAGAAGAGTTGTCTTGGGCCACACATTAAATACATTGCAATATATAATCACAAAAAAATCTCATAATATTTTGAGTAAATTACTATTTTGTGTTGGGTCGCATTCATAGCCATCCCGGGCTGCGTGCAGCCTGCAGGCCCCAGGTTACACACCCCTGCTTCCTTTATTTTTAAGCCAAATTTGAATGACATTTTTTTCTTACAACAAAAATCCCAACTAGTAACGGACGGTCACCAATGGTCTCCTAATTGCCAAACCTATGGAGTTTTTGAAGTTGTTGTTCTTTTAGCTTTCTTTGAAGCATTTCACACTATTGATAATCATGGATTTTGAAATGCTTCTTCCTTGATTACATGCTTCCTTTGCTTTCTCCCTCCCTTATTAACAAAACAGATTATAGAAGGCTTGTAAAAATAAAAGAAAAATAATGAAATATACATAGTATAGTTTTAAAATATCCAAACCCATCAGTCAAAAACTTGGCTAGGAGAAATGATATGAAAATAAAGGAGAGGAGGGTGGGGGGCTATTGAGAAAGAGAAAGATATTATGATACTGCATTTCGTCACAGGTATTATAAATTAGAACCTCTTAAACAGATCACCAGAAAGCTACATATGATCTGAAGCTTATTTGCTTAATATTCTCTTGGCTACAAAATTATAAGATAAATTATGAATTTAATAAATATTTAAATTGGTAAAAAAAAACACAAAAACAAACCTTGCTCACCACCACCTGGATCGCTTCCTGCTACCCCAGGCTGTCCCTCTGTAGAGAACAGATTCGCCTCCTTTTAAAGCTCTGCCCTCTGTCTCCTCTCATGTCCTCTATGGCCCCACTATTCCTTCAATTACTTAGAATGAAATTCTCTTTATTCTATCTTTCCAGTGTTTTCCACGTTTATTCCTCCCTCTTCCTTCTTATCGCCAGAACCCAAATTTAGGCCTTTTGTGCTTTGTCATAGATTTGCAACAGCCTCCCCACTGCTACCCCCATCCCGGGTACCTACTCTACCCCCTCTGATATGCCACTGAACGGGCATCTTCCGAGAGTAGATCTCCAATCGATGGTTTCCCGTTGCCTTCCTCAGTAAACACAGTCTCCTTTCCCCAGCTTTCAAGGCCTTTGACGTGTTAAGCCTTATCAATCACTCCCAACCTAACATCGCCAGGGCATGGCCTGCTTTCTTTATCTGTGCTGTGCCTGTTCTAGAAATATTGTCCCTGCTGTGGTTCCTTATCAAAATGTTATCTACTTCAAAACCCATCACAAAAGCTATTCATAAAATCTTATTTTCTCTCTCCCTTGTTTTATAGACTATATTTGTAAATAAAATGTCAATAGATTTTATTATGTATTCAAAATCTGTTGCATCTAAAATAGCGATCATGCAAATGTTCATTTCTAGCTCTATCAACAGACTTTACGCAATAGCATGTAGCAGGAAAGGGGACTCCACGTTTAATTTCCATATCTACAGACACATGTTTTTGTTTTTTCCTTCACAGCTTCTTATTTTCAAACAGGTTATAAATGTTACAAAATTCAAAAGTTAAAAATGCTGTAAGTGTAAAATAAGTCTTCCCTCACTCCTGTCCTCCCCTAGAGGCAGTGTTACCAGTTTCTCGCCTGGGTGCATCCAGGGAAAGTCTACCAGAAATACATGTTTAATTTATGTGTGGATCTGGGAATGGTAGAGGTGTGTATTCAAACTCAATAATAATAATACATAATAATAATAACAAGCAATCCAGTGTAAAAATGGGCAAAAAAATCTAAACAGGGGTTTTCCCAAAGAGCAATACAATGGCAAATAAGCACATAAATAGATTCTCAACGTCGTTAGTTACCAGGAATACAAATTAAAGTCACAGTGAGATACAACACATAGCTATTAAGATGGCTATCATGTAACAGACTGACATACTAAGTGTTGGTGAGGACGCGGAGTAACTGTAACTCTCATCTGTTACCGGTGTGAATGTAAAATGATACAACTACTTTGGAAAACTGGCAGTTTCTTTAAAAGTGAAACATACACCTACCAAATAATGCAGCCATTTCACTCTTAGGTATTTACTCAAGAGAAAGGAAAATGTAAGCTTATATTAAGACTTATATACACGAATGCTCATGGCAACTTTATTTATAATAGTCAAAAGCTGGAAACAATCCAAATGTTTATCCACAGATGGGTAGTTTAACAAACTGTGGTTTGTTAAATAGGATGCTCAGCAATAAAAAGGAATAAACTAACACATGCATAGACACGGATGAATCTCAAATCATTATGCTGAGTGAAAAAAAAAAAGAAAAACGGTACCTACTATATTGTTTCACTTATACAAAAATCTATAGGAAGTAAAGTAATCTGTACAACTACAGTAACAGAGCAGATCAGTGATTGCCCGAGAATGAGAGGGTAGGAGTAGCGACAGGGATGGATTGCAAAAGGGCACGAGAAAACTTTTAGGGGCATTAGATATGCTTATTATCATTATTTTGGTGATGTTTCCACGGATGAAAATGGATCGAATTTTACTCTAAATACATGCAGTTCGTTGTATGTCCACTTAAATAGCCATGAATCTGTTAAAAGCAGTTAAAACCAAGCCCCGCATTCCCGGTCTGGTTTTTTCACTACTTTTTTTTTTTTTTTTTTTAAGTTTTGCAAGAACCTTTACGTCCCACCCCCGCGGCGGCACCTAGAGAAACCCTCACCTAACACCGGCTGCTTGACTCCGCACTGAGACTTAGCGCGGCCGGTTGGGTGTTTTCCCTGAGTCTCCCGCTAGAGGGAGCAAGCCGAGGAGGCGGACGCCCCTGTCTCTCTAGCTCAGCGCCCACGCTTCCCGGACTTCCGGTCTTACTCCACACCGCTTCCGGGGGAGTGTGCGGCTGCGGTGCGCGTTCCCAGCGGGACTGTGCGGGCTGGGGAGATCCGGGCCGGAAGGTTCTTCGTTTGTGGGGTTAGGCGTCCGCGGCCGCCTCTTCGGGGAGGTGTGTCGTATTCACCGCTGCTCGAAGAGGCCCTTTCTTTAACCCTGGAGCGGAGGGAGAGTGCGGCCATGGCGGCTCCTGCTCAGCCAAAGAAAATCGTGGCGCCCACGGTGTCCCAGATCAACGCGGAGTTCGTGACCCAGGTGCGATCGGGCGAGTCTGGCGTGTGTGGGGGGTGAGGAGGTGCCAGGTGCTGTCCTGGGGAGAGGGCCTTCCTGCCCTGAGTTGCTCGCGCTCCAGGGCAGGCAGACAGAAAGAGAAAGCTAGTGCGCGAGCTTGCTGTATTAGGGTCTGTCGTGGGACAGATGGCTTCGCCCCAGTCTGCCTTAGGCTGACGAGAATGTTTTGTAGCAGAGGCGATGCTGAACTGATGGTTGAGAAAGGAGTAGGCTTTCTTCCGAGACGTGGGGTAACCAGGTTTTTGAGTGGAGTGACGAGAACCTGCTCCAAATGGGTGCATCTGTGAAGAGAGCAGTCCCGTAGTTTGAGAGCCTTTATTTAGAACTGACTTACCTTATTGCATTGTCAGCCGCGCGGTTGGCTTTGAATAGGGAAACACAATTTTGTAATCCTGCACAACATTCCTAATTCTTATTTGTTGCTTTGGGGATTGGATGAGATTGCACGTAGCTCAGTGCAGAAGTTTGTTAACCCACCTGCTTCCTAGTCCCTGTCTCAGAGGATTGGCCAGGGCAGAAGCCTTGGAATCATTTTGACTCTTCCCTTTCACCCCCACATAACTACTGCATTCCGAATAATCTCTTAAATTTGTCTGCTTCGCCGCACCTCTCTACTCTAAGCCAGGTTGCCCTTGACTGCTGCCTGTACCGAGACTCGTCCTACCTCGTCTTCTTTCCTCTTGCTGTCCTCCAGCCCAGTCTTCATTTTGCTGTCAGTGATTTGACACAAGTGCAATTCAGTGCCGTTAGGATAATGACTCAAATGCCCCAGAGTGTTGTGTTATCCAGTCTGTGTTTATACCCCCTTTCCTCCCCCTAACTCTGTGCTTCAGCCACACTGAACAGCATTTGTTTGAATGTGCCTTGCTATCTTTAACTTCCTGGCCTTTCAACGTTGTTGCTTACTTCTGCTTGAAACCCTCATCTCCACCCCCTCAACGTTCCCCAACGTTCATCTTCATTACTTCGGAGAGGCTCTTTTTAACAATTTAGATTAGATTAGATCTTCTGTTTTTATATGCTGCATTTTTGTGGTGAAAGTCATTTATTAGTTTCCCTTTCTCCTGGAGCTCCTATTTCAGAGGGATGAGCCAGACAAACATGTAATTTTGAAGAGTGGTAAGTGCTGCCAGGAAAATGGGACAAGGTGCTGTGACAGGGACTGGGGGGTGTCTAAGAAAAGGAAAGTCCTCTCTGGGGTCACATTTGAGCTAAGACCTGAATGGAAAAAAAAAACAAACAAAAAAACAGCCAGTTTTGGGAAGAGCAGAAAACAGCCCAGGGAATGGCAGGTGCAGATGGTCTTCTGTGTGAAGGTCAAGAAAGCCAGGATGGCGAAGATACGAAGCGAAGGGGAGAACAGCGTGAGATAAAGGCACAGAGCAAGTGTGAGGGGGAAGAGGCACATACCGTTTTGGAGGCTGAGAGTGCAGTTTGGATTTTATTCTAAATACAGTCGCTTTTAATTACAATCCAGTGGAAAATTTTTTAGGAAGATAAGATCACTGTGGCTAATGTGTTGAAATTGAATGGGGCAGGAGAACAAAGGTAGTAGCAGGGGTGCCGTTTAGTCCAGGTAAGAGGTGGTGGGCTCTGTGTTAGAGACCGAAGCTGACTGACATACTGTGAAACTAGGGGCAGTCAGATTTGATGGAGAGCGACTGGAGGGATGGAGGCAGGGACACACCAAACATAGTCTGAACAATTGGGTGGATACTTTGGACATTTACTGTGATGGGGAAGACTGGGAAAGGGAAGGTTTAGAGGGAATGTCAACATTTCTGTTTTGTCTGTGTTAAGTACGAGGTGCCTGTAGACATTCAATTGAAAATGTTGAACCCTGGCTGGTGTAACTCAGTGGATTGAGCGTGGGCTGCGAACCAAGGGGTTTCTGGTTCAATTCCCAGCCAGGGCACATGCCTGGGTTGCGGGCCGGGTCCCCAGGGGGGCCACATGAGAGGCAACCACACATTGATGTTTCTCCCTGTCTCTTTCTCCCTCCATTCCCTTCTGTCTAAAAATAAATAAATAAAATCTTTAAAAAATAAAATGTTGAGAAGGCTGTTGAATAAGTGAGTTTAGAGCATGTTGGCAAGATCTGGGTTTGAATATAAATTTGGAAGTCAATCACCCAAGATGGTATTTAAAACTGACTGGGGTCAGTCCAAGTATAGGACTGACTGGGGTGTCCTACGGAACATTGTTTATAAACATGAAATATTTATTGTATTCTGCTTCAATTGTCAGAGCTAAGTCTAGGTTTTATTCCCCTCGTAGGGCCAGCATTGTGTTAGGACACACTGTGTGATGCAAAAGTATTTTGCTGAAAGAGTGAGTGAATTAATGAATAAATGTACCAGGACATTGGATGTAGTGGAAGGAATGAACATTCTCAGCAATCTTTGGCCATGATAGAAACGTTAATGTTTAATATTTGACAGAAAGGTGGTGAATCGGAGGCGGTCCTTGTCTTCAGGGAGTGTGCAGTTTGTGGGTAGTGACTTAAAGAGCTCATGGCAGTCCAGCGTGATGCACGCCAGAGTAACCATGCGAGGGAAGTGCTTTGAGAACAAACTTTAAAATGGTTACATTTGTCTTAGGAGAGAATTTTCTTATTGAGAAAGTGCCATTTGAGATGGACTTTGAAACATAAATAGGAAGGTGGGGAAGTGGGTTTTCTGGGCAGAGAGGATGGACATCAAGGGCCCTCTTCCTTGTCCTCCCCTCTGACCTCTCCCTGACCTCTCCCCTCCCTCAGGACACCTGACCAGAGAAGGTGCTTTTTAAGTGTTATTGAATGAATGAAATGTAGGTGTAAACCCTAGTTTTAAGAAGATGAGCTATCTGGACTTTGATGTAACTTTTTATGCTACTGTGTTTTTCCTTTCTGTCTTTCAGTCAGATTTGTTTTGAACCATTTGCGCTGTCATCGCTGCACTGAGTGGAGAGTGGAAAGCGTTTCTGTCTTACGTGAGACTGCAGTGTGGGGGAGAGCAGTGTATTCCTGGAGGGAGAGGTCTGAGAAGTCGCAGGCTAGAGCCCAAGAGAAGGGAGAAACTCAGAAGAAAGAGACACAATAATGCTTAACAAGTGTTTGCTGCATCTTTAATGAAGGAGAAATGTACAGTGAGCAGTTGGGATCAGACGATAGGATTTGCGTATTTATTTGGAGGCCCCTGAATCCAAGGTCACAGATCAGAGTCGGTACTCTTAATGGTACGATGCCCACAGGGAGCGGAATGAGCAAGCGAGGACACCGCAGAGTAATTGGGGGTGAAGTATTTTCTTTTGGGTTGGAGGGTGATTGATAGTTTGGGCAGGTGTCCTGTGAGTGGGCCATTACTGTGATGTTCTTGAGACTTCCTCAGGGCCAGTGTCCTCACTGCCGGCGAGGCTCTTCGTGAGTGTTGACTCAGTGTGCACGCAGCTGTGGTAGCAGAGAAGACATTAAGTGGGCAGGAAAGATAGATAAGCAATCAAATATTAAATAGGAGGAATCAACAGATCGCCATCAGGTAGGGTAGAAAGGCTCGTAGAAGGCCTCGTAGAAGAGGTAACATTTCCGACTTTACTTCATTCGTCCACATCAGCTATTATTTGAGTGCCTCTAATATAGCAGACACTTCAAATTAACCTTTTTTATACCTACCAACTCTTATTCTCTGTAATAACCCACTGAGAGACTACAGTTTTTTAAGGTTCTGTTTACATGTGTATGAGTGTGTACTGCTCACTTAAAGGTTTGTTTTACAAACTAACATTCCCAAAGATTTTGATTCTGGTTTTTAGTACTGGTTCAACTGTTAACTAATTGTAATCTTGGGCAGCTCACCTAATCTTTCTGGACCTGGCTTTCCTTATCTCCATGCTAAAGGTATTTGGCTACGGTCATAAACTTTGCTCTGTTGTTACACTATGGATGGTTAAAAAGTATGTTAGGTTTTTGAAATGACAATGGCAGGTCGCAATGCAGGGCATTAGTGGCATTTAGTGGGTTGTGGCAAAGGATGTCAACTGAAGTGCAAGCCGGATCGTTTTCTGAGAAGGTGGAATTACTCTGTTCCCCCAGCATCAGAGTGCCCTGTTCAGAAACAGCTTGTCACTGAAGAATCTGTCTTTTTGTTCTGCAGTGGCATGAATCTGTTACTTACTGTTTATACTCTTTCCTTTTGCAGTTAGCATGTAAATACTGGGCTCCCCATATCAAGAAAAAATCACCTTTTGATATAAAGGTAAGTATTTTCGCTTTGCAACATTCTTTTTGAATAGGTATGCTCTTTGTATCTCTTTTTAAGAGCTAATTCAGCCAAAGCTTTCAGAATTTTTTTAAAAGTTAAAACTACAGTTTTCTAATTATCAAATTAATAAGTATTCATGTTAGAAAATTTGAAAAAAATGGAAAGTAGGCATAAAGAAAATTAACTACTCAGGGATAACCTCTACTGTCATATTGTTGAATTTCCTTTAGGCTTTTAAAATGTGTGTGGATTTTCCTGTGTAAGATTGTTTTTAATTTATTATTATTATAAAAGACAATGTAATGAAAATCTTGGTAAATATAGAGAAATTTTTCTACAATTTTTGACAGTTTATTTAGAATGGAATCTGTGGTTTTCTCTGTTACATTTACGCTGATGGACTGCGGTAAAGCTCTTTCGTAATGACCGACGCGGTGGGAGTTGGTTAATGGGGAGCATTGGATGACTGCGGGTCAGCAGTGGTCAGGAGAGGAATGGATTTATGGTGCAGTTGATGCAATTTCGAATGAATGAAAGGAAGAGATTCTTAGATGTAGAATTAATTCTCATTGAAATAACTTCCTACAGAGAAGTCTGTGAATGAAATGGGGCTGAACATACTGCATGCCATTTCACAAGCAATCAAGACCTGCTTTAAGCTTTGCCAATTACAAAGTGGATGGTGGTGCTTAGGGAACCCTTAGACTGTCTTAACCCAAAATTTCTTCCCTTAAGCTTAAATGTTTTATTTATAAACATATTTTGTTTTGCTAGCAGTTCCATTTTATTCTTCAGTTTATTTATGCCTGTATGTAAACATGGCATACATAATCTTAATTATTAGCAGGGTTGTTTTCTTTTATTATGTGCTGTTTGTATACATGTTATGCTTGCGTGTCTTGGGTTTGGCGGTTCCCAAAATGTTCCTAGGAACATTTTTCAGTAATAACAAAAAATATCTTGATGACCCTGCTAGATTGAATTGAACCTAATTATGTTAAGGTTTTTAGAAATTAAATTTGTATCCAGATTATTTTAGTTAACACAATAATTCTAGATGAACCTATATATGCCTGTTTAGAAGAACTATACTTATCAGTATTTAGGGAAGGTTATGTCCATTTGATTATTTAATTTGAATTTTGATAAAAAATGCAATAGCAAAATATTTCACAAATTGAACAAGACGTTTGCCTAAGTGTCTTCCTCTGCTACTCACATTCATTTAACAAATACACTTTCAGCAGTTAAAAGACATCATAGTTACCGTAAAATAGAATTGTGTTTTACCATGTTAAAGCACTTCGTAATTTTATAGTAGCATTTTGTGTTTTTTCTGTTATCACTAGTACTGTTACTTCTGCTGATAGCTACTAAAGGCTCACCACGTGCCAGGACTTACACTAAATTTTTTACATGTGTTGTCTATTTATAGCAATCCCATAGGGTACTTTGTATTATTAAATCCTTTTTCTAGACTGGGAACCAGGCTTCCAACTCCAAAGCCTAAATTCTTAAGTATTGGGTTGGCCAAAAAGTTCATTTGTTTTTTTTTCCCCTGTAAGATGGCTCTAGTAGGGCTTAGTTGCCTTTAACTTCATTCGAAACAATTTTGTAAGATTGTATTGTGACAGCTGTCATATCAGCATGCATTTAAAAAAAACAAACATCAAAATCAGTGAATTTTTGTGCAGCCATTTTAATATTGAAGAAGGAAGAAAATAAGTGACATTTTCAGCATATTATGGTTTATTAGTTCAAGAAAGGTAAAAACATAGCTGAAACACAAGAAAAGATCTGTGCAGTGTATGGAGAAGGTGCTGTGATTGACCGAACATGTCAAAAGTGGTTTGCAAAGCTTCATGCTGGAGAGTCACTGAACGATGCTGCAGGGTCAGGCAGACCAGCTGAAGTTGCTAGCGGTCAAATGGAGACGTTAATTGAGAACAGTCAACATTATACCACACGGGAAATAGTCGACATACTCAAAATAAATCGATAAAGTTACTGGTGAAAATGAAAAATGTGTCTTGTTTTACAGAAAAAACTAAATGAACTTTTTGGCCAACTCAGTAATTATACCCTCCTGTCCACCCTGACCTAAATAAATGGAAATTCTGAGGCTCATAGATATTTGGAAAACTGTGTAACAAATTAGTATTTGCTTCTGTTATATCTTTATACTTTTAGTTTACTTTCTGGCTTTTGAAAGCACATTGTTATGACTCTTAGATGGAGTGTGATAATATTTAAAATTAAGTTTTTAAAAATAATTTTAATATTAAGTTTTTTAAAATAACCTGATCTTATGAACTTTTATTTTCCCTAGAAATAATGCAGATGTTTCATTTTTAAATTAAGTTCATTGGGGTCGCATTCATTAATAAAATTACAGAAGTTTCAAGTGTGCAGTTCTGTAATACATGATCTGTACATTGCTCTGTGCTGAGCACCCAGAGCCTAGTCTCCTTCCATCACCATGCATTTAACCCCCTTCACCCTCTCTGTCCTCCCCCACTCCCCTTCCCCTCTGGTAACCGTCACACTGTTGTCTGTACCTATGAATTTTTTTGTTTGTTGGTTGTTTGCTGTTTCATATCCCACAGGTACGTGAAATCATATGGTTCTTGTCCTTTTCTGTCTGACTTATGTAGCTTAGCATGATACTCTCAAATTCATCCATTTTGTCACAAATGGAAGTATTTCATGTTTTCTTATCACTGAGTAGTATTTCATTGTATATATGTACCACATTTTAAAAATTGAATCATCCATCAAAGGACACTTAGGTTCTAACACATCATTTTAATGATTGTTTCTAGGACTCTTCTATGTAGATATATTTTCTTATTTATGTTTTTCTGCTATTTTGTTTTCTTTATTTCACATTTTGAGGAATGTAATGGGATTATGGAAAATTTCAAGTATTATTTCAGTGATAGTAATATTTAATAGCTTTTTTAAACCAAATTACTTTATGTAATCTCAGTAACTGAAAACTATTTAAGGTCTGAAAAAAGTTTTTTGAGATAGTTAACATTTTTGTATTTTTAATACCAGGTCATTGAAGATATATACGAGAAAGAAATTGTCAAATCAAGGTAGGAATGAGTTTAATTTTTATATATAGGGATTAGATTGTGCTTACTTGGATCTTATCACACCTTCTTAGCTAAATGTGATCATAACTTAGAATTATTTTTTTCTTTTCTGTTTTGGTCATCAGGAAAATGGTGACTAGAAAAAAAACTAAGCTAGCTACTAAAGAGCCACAACGGTTTATTTTATTTTTGCAGGAATGTGACAGTAAATATGGAAATTTTTAAATTTCAATTCAATTCATTTTTAAACCATTTGGTTAATCTTTTTAAAAAGTTTAAGAGGTAAAACATATATAATAACTAAATGCAAAATAATAAGTGCATTTATATATAATGTGTAAAATATATAATGAAAAATAAAAATTACTTGGTACAATATAGAGAATGAGGTAAGTTTCAATAAAACTTCTTTTCCATCCTTAGCCTTCTGTGTGTGTGTGTGTGTGTGTGTGTGTGTGTGTGTGTGTGCGCCAGTCTACTGCCACTCCAGATTTTTTTAAATAAGAAAGAGTTTGTTGGCTATATACCCTTTGGCACCGTGCCAAAAACAGACAGACAAAATAAAAACCCCAGTGTATCTTGGGTATATTTCTATATCTGCACCTATAGACATGTATGCCCAATAATTGTTTTAAGGGGATAACTGACTCAAAATGAAATAGAATGAATTACATTATGGATGTCACAGAACTTATAAAATCTCAGGTTTGATATTTATTATGTGTTTGAGTCTTATGAGGAGAATTTTGCTAAATATTGTTAAGGCAAAACTGTGGCAATATCAAAATAAGAGACTAATTGTTTCATTGTAATGATTGTTTGGGAAGCCTACAGGAGAAGAAGTAGGCAGGGCCAAAGACCATGTTATGTAATTCTTTTTTTTTTTTAAATTTGGAGAGTAAGGGGAAGTCAGTGAAGAGGTGTAAGTACAATGGCAGTATTTTAGAAGAGAATTTGGAGGGCAGGGGCAGGAAGTTGATTAGGTGAGAATTACAGTAGTTAGGTTCAGGGCAGTGGCGGCTCGGATGAGTGTGGGGCGTTGGGATGGGGAGGGGCTGCCAGTTTGAGAGAGCAGCAAAGAGACGGTTGGTGGTTGGATGTGGTGGGCGAGGAGGAGGGAGGAATCAGCGACAGCTCCGAAGTTTTGGGCTTAGGTTGCTAGGTGATTAGTGGTGCCATTACCAATTTTTGTTACTGTTGTTGGGATGGGATCGGTTGTAGGTCATCAGTTCACTTTTGGAAATGTGGAATTTTTGCTACTAACCAGCCATGCAGAGTGAGATGTACAATAAGCAGCGCGGTGTGCAGGTGTAGAGCGCAGAAGCGACCACTGGGCTGAGCCCGCTTTGTATCAGCCTCCTTTTCTTTTCTTTTGCTTGCTGGGGATAAATATACATTAACTTCATTTTTTTTTCCCAGTAAAACTGAATTTATTTTCATTGTTGTTCAAGTATAGTTGTCTCCATTTTCCCCTACCACTCACCGCCCCCCCCATTCCCATCCCCACCATTCCACCCTCAGTCCTACCCCCCTTTGGCTTTGTCCATGTGTCCTTTATCGATGCTCCTTGATGACCCTTCCCCTCCCCACCCACTCCATTATCCACTCCCCCTTCTCTTCTGGTTACTGTCAGTTTGTTCTTTGTTTCAGTGTCTCTGGCTATATTTTGCTCGCTTGTTTGTCTTTTTGTTTAGTTTCCACTTACAGGTGGGATCATACGGTATTTGTCTTTTACCACCTGGCTTGTTTCCCTTAGCATAATGCTGTCCAGTTCCACGCATGCTGTTGTGAAGGGTAGGAGCTTCTTTCTTTGTGCTGTGTAGTATTGCATTGTGTAAATGTACCACAGTTTTTTGATCCACTCATTTACTGATGGGCACTTAAGTTGCTTCCAGCACTTGGCTGTTGTAAATTATGCTGCTATGAACATTGGGGTGCACAGGTTCTTTTGAGTTGATGTTTCAGGATTCTTAGGATATAATCCTAGCAATGGAATTGCCAGGTCAAAAGGCAGTTCCATTTTTAGTTTTCTGAGGAAATTCCATACAGTTTTCCACAGTGGCTGCGCCAGTCTGCATTCCCACCAACAGTGCACTAGGTTGTACACAGGCCAGCACTTGTTGTTTGCTGATTTGTTTATGATGGCTATTCTGACTGGTGTGAAGTGCTATCACATTGCAGTTTTAATTTGCATTTCTCTGATGGCATAGCATTTATCTTCTAATTGTTGTCTAGATACAAAAAAATACATAGATATGTAATATCAACTGGTAGTAAATGCTATGAATTAAAGTGTGATTAGAATTTAGGGGAGGGGAGACGTTGCAAATAACTGTAATTGAACAACAATAAAGTAATTATTAGGAAAAAAAGAATTTAGTAACAAAGGTTGCCATTTGGATTGAACGATCAGGCAAAAATCTTCTGAAGCTATGACATTTGAGCAGACATGCGAGGTCTGTCCAGGAGATATCCAGCCACATAACATGAAAAATAGAGATATTGTTGAAAACCATACAAGGTAGAAAAAAACTGTTCATAGGACAATGCCATCTCAGTCCCCTTCAAAGTAGGCATTTTGGGACCTCACACAGTTCTCCCAATTGCCATAAGCTTCCCCCTTGTATTTTCCTGAATCTTATCAATGGTCTGAAATCTCTTCCCTTTCAAAGGTGATTTTGGTTTTGGGAAAAGCCAGGAGTCACAGGGCACCAACTCTGGGCCGTAGGGGGGCTGAGTTGCCTGGGTGATTTGGTGTTTTGCCAAAATACTCTGCACAAGATATGATGCATGAGCAGACATGTTACGATGAAGCTGCCAGTTACTCATTGCATCATCCCTGAAAGCCTTCTGAACCATCCGAATAATTTCTGTGGAGGAATATTCAAGCTTAACGCAAAATTTGATGCAGATTCGTTGCTCCACTCGCCCAGTTGTTTTGAATGCAAGGACCACACAGTGCACATGCTCACTCATTCGTGTCTACCACCCCCACAGACTAGTACAGTGAAGTCATCATTGTTCACACACCCACATTCCAGTCCACTCTCCTTGGCTGCCAGGTTACATTGATGTCAGGCAAACCATTCTCATTATATTTGCAATGGCTGCACTTTTTCTGGACAGACCCCGTATATAACATGACTTGTTGGTCTGAAGGTGACTATGGATAAAATTGCCTGAGGAAACTTAACTAAAGACGAGCAGGTAGATAAATTCTAGGATCCTTTTTCCTTATACATTATGGATACACCAATCTGAAAATCGTCTTGAACTTTCAGAACTAGTTCTCTGTCTCTTTTCAGAACAGGCTTTCAATCCAGTGGATAGTAGTTGCTTGTGTTTTTTGTTTGTTTGTTTTATTTGAACCTTTGTTCCTCAAAGGTAATTTTTGTATAATGAAAAGCTGCCAGTGACTTTTAAATTATGTAGACTTGGCTGTATTATTTCTAAATTACTGAAAGCACCCATCATTAGCTGGTCTCACTTAGATGTATCAGGTACTTTAACAGCCACATTCTCATCTCGTACCATTTTTAAATATTTGAATACAAGTGAAATGACTGCATTCTACCCTCAAGTCTCAAAGTTCAAAAAGTTAAACACACCTTTATCACACAAACTGTATAAACACAAACTGTTTATATCTATAAATTGTAGTGGATATTTAAAATTTTAAATGATTATTTTTTAGACCAGTGCCTTGTGGAAGCTCTGTGGCTATGTTATGTGTTCATAGCACCTTCTTTATTGGGGTATGGCTAGATGTTAGATTTATTAATTTTTTTTCTAGCCTATCAAAATAGGCAGCTTATAGCCATAAGGCACTCTTAAATTATTATAAATTAAGGTTCTTGTAATACTCATTTTTGGAACATCAACCCTATGTCCCTAGGAGGCATCTGGGAATTAAATCAGTCAGTTCTTAACATTCTTGCAGTATAAATGATCATTTTTAGGATCTCAGAATTAGATCTTAAAATATCAGATTGCCTAATGATCCCTCTAACGTGTGGTATATTATACAGTTGATTCAATTTGCCGTCCTTATCAAATTTGGCAAGCTTGTCTTAATATATCTTTTTTATTTTACAGTATTAAAAGTGATTGTTGCTTCTTGAGTGCTTACTGTCTGCCAGATTCTGTTCTGAGCATCTTGCACGTAGTGGCTTGTTTCTCCTTCCAACAGCCCTGTGGTAGTCACTGTCACCTTCATTTACTGACAGGAGGGAGGAAGCAAATAGAGGTGCACAGAGGTCAAGTTAACAGCCCAGGATGCTTCCTAGTAGTAAGAGGCAGAGCCAGGTATCAAATTCTTGTCTCTTATTCAATGCACTGTTCTTAAACAGGCCAGAGTTCACCGCCCTTTAGGAGGCTGAGCCAGTGCACTTTGGTATGATCGTTAATCCTTTTATGAGTTCATCCAAGTGGTTTTTATACAGAAAAAGGGGTGACTTATAGAACAATTTACTTTTGCCAGTGTTTACATTTATTTTTATTCAAAATTTTTAAACCTCTTTACTGTGAAATGTTACAGAAAAGGGCACAAAACAGCAATGTATAACTTTCTAAGCTATTGTAATTAATAACCACCACCAAGGTTAAAAAAAATTGTCAGCATCCCAGAAACCCTTACATGCGCCTTCCGTTTACCATTTTAATGTATAAGTATGCAAATATGAACAACATAGTTCAGTTTTGCTTGTTTTGGAACTTTAAATAAATAGAATCACACAGTATATAATCTTTTGTGGCTGGCTTCTTTTGCTCACAATTACTGTTTTTTAATTGTCTCTTTAGCAATAAATTTGGAAGTAGGTAGACCAGAAGTTTGCAATGTCGGGTGCTGCTCAGCCTTTTAACAGGTTCTGTTGTTGTTGTTTTGTTTGTTTGTTTTGTTTTGTTTTGCTTTTTTGGCTTTCCCTGTGTGGTTGCAAGGGGGTTTCCACAGCTCTAGACCTCGCGTTTTCACACAGCTGTACCCCAAGAAAGGAGCAGGGGAGACGTACAGTAGCAACAGGAGTTCCCTTTGCATGTCCCCTTCTCACTTTCCTTCAAACTTAATGAGCCAGTTAACAATTCCGTTAATGGGCTTAATTCATTGTACATAAACTACCCAACTGTAGGAGGGTTAATGAAATTCATGTTAAGCCCTTGGCACGGAGTGAAGCATAAAGCATGCTTTCAGTAAATATTGATGATTTTAAAAAATCCCAAAATTCTTTTAAGTTGCTTACATTTGTCATTGTTACTTTTAACCGTTCGTTCTTATTTTTATATGTCTTCTGGCATGATGTCTAGTCCTAGACCCATTTTAGTATCTTCCATCCTCACCTCTAGTTAAGCTCTTTGTCTCAGAAAGATTATTGACAGAAACATAAAGCTAAATTTAATGAATACCACCAGATTGCTAGAAGAGAAGTTGAGCCTTTTCAGGTATTTTTTGTTTGTTTATTTGGTTTTTTTTTTTGCTTTATCTTGACCTGTCAAGACTAATTTGTGACTTCTCCAGTCATTGGCCACTCCCCCTCTTTTGTACTAAGGACACAGAGTCAGTCCTTGGTGTCTAACGGTAACACTGAGTTTTGACTGGTGTGCAGATCCGTCCATCTCATAGCTGAGACTTTCTTTCTTTCCTCAAGAAGGTCCTATTCGTGGCAGCAAGTGCGAGGCTGGAGTTATGTGCAAAGTGGGCACGGAGTGAACTCTGTTGTCCAACCTGCAGTTAAAGTGAAATGCCTGCAGCTGGAGAGCTGGAGGGTGTCACAGACGTGGTGCACCCCCTCAGCGGACTGGCTGGCTGGAGGAGCCAGGACCGTGGTGGTGTTCTGTCGTTTTGCCTTTTTTTGTACAATAAAAACCTTCATTTCTTTCTCACGTAAATTCTGTGACATTGCTTACTTAGCGAAACTATTTAAGAGCTTAGAAATCAGTGGAATAAGATTTTGACAGGATGATGGTCTCTTAGGACATTATAAATTCATAAAGCATTTAATTTTTAAAGCTAGAGGCTATTATCCAGTGGCACTGTTCTGATCTTGCTGCTTTGTTTCTAATGTACAAAACGATAAAACTAAATAAATGCGTGTTTGGACCTGCATTTGTAGACACCCTGTAACTACAGCACGGTTCATTCCTATAAAGTGAAATCCTTCGACTTAAAAAAAGATACTACAGAGAGATACGTGAAATTCCCTCCACAATTTGTAATATCTTAGACTTACTGTAAGACTACAAAGCATGTGAAAAGTCTGATTTCCACGTTTGTGGCATGTCCACATGTCTCTCGTGCTCAGCGGAAGGCATGACCGCAGCAGAGTGTTTCTGTTTGAAATTAAAGAATGTTGGTCACGTTTAAGAAATTAAGACAGGCTAGCATTTGGAAGTTTCAGTCCAATATTATGAGTATTAATGAACATCTGAGTTTTTTTTTAATTTTCTTAGTTTATTGATTTTAGAGAGGGGTGAGACACAGAGAGAGAGAGAGATCAAGTTCGATTTGTTTTTCCAACAGTACATGCATCCATTGATTGATTTTTGTGTGTGTCCTGACCGGGGAACAAACCTGCAGCCTTGGTGTGTGAGGCCGATGCTCTAACTCACTGAGCTGCCTGGCCATGGCGAGCATTTGTGTTTTGATTAAAATCATTTGGCTGTGAATCTTTGTATTATATCTCATTATGTTTTGGTGCTGATTTTGGTTCTTACATAGGTAGTATAAGATTTTACTTGTTATTGTTCTTAGGCAGTTTTTAAAATAAACTACTCTAAAACAAAATACAAATTAAGAGATATAAAAGCAAAATTAACTTTCATCAGTACACATCTAAATATGATTATTCTGATATGTGAGTCAATAATAAAACATGACTCCAAAATACATCTGCATTAATAATTCAAATGCTTATATTTTCTATTTAAATATTTTTATTTATTTTTATATTTTTAGGTTTGCCATCAGAAAGATAATGCTCTTGGAGTTTAGGTGAGTTAAAGTTCTTTACTTTGATGAAGTTAAAGATGACAACATGATATAACTTTTAGCTAAATTTTCTATACATTTCTGTAAGTGGTTAAAAAAATTCTAAATTTTTTAAGATTTATAATGTTGTGATTTTGCTCATTTTGGAACATGTGTATGAAACCTTTGTTTTCAAAGATGATGCTCCACTGTCGGTCTAACTTGTATTTTGAGTTGTTGCTCACTAATTAAGATAGTGTGTGCTGAGCAGTTTCTGAACTTAGTTCCTCTGTGATCAGTGTGAGTAAACTGGCGTGCATTCTGTAGCCCTTTTTTCCTTCCAAGCTAAGTTGTTATTACCAAGGCAGCCTTGTTCTGACCTAGCTACTTATAAATATTTCAGACTAAAGAGAATGTACAACTTTTAGATCATGAAGGTAGATTAGGTTATATTTCAACCATGTATGGTCCATAGGCTGGCAATAAAAGGCAGGGTTGTTGTTGATGATAGTAATATTTACAGTTTATTGAATACTTGTCCTTACTAGGTAGGCACAGTGTTAAATATTTTACATGCAGAGCTCCCACAGCAGTCCTGCAAAGTCAGTATTATACTTTCCATTTAGTGGAGGAAGAAACTTGAGATCAGAGAGAATAGTGATTTGTGGAAGATAGTGCAGTTAAGAAATTGGCAGAGCTGGGATGCCAGGGTGTGATGCCAAAGCTCATTTCTCTGCTTCTCTGCAGTACCTTGAGGTTTAGTCTGCATCAGAGCTCAGAGCCTCTGTATTAGTAACTGTCCCTCCCTGCACACACACACAACGGCATGAAGTAGGTGTTCTTATCATTTTTACAGAGAGAAATTAAAGCTTGTAGTTGTGAATTACCTCGTAAGTGGACTGCCGACTATATCCTAAGACTGTGTTGTTACTGAATACTTGATCTCATTCAAGGTCTGAATAACCCCAGTAAGATCTTCCTCATCTAATAGAGGAGAACACTGAGGCCAGAAATCAGAGCCTCTGGCCCTTAATTAACATGCCCTCTCCACCGTGTCATACCATCTTTCAAGAAGACAGAAAAAGTTGAGAGGATGCTGATATACAATTGGGATACATTCTATGGTTCTGGCAAATATCAGATACCCAGAGCGTTGCGGGAACTGAAGGAGAAAGCAACAGAACAGACTGAGGCACCAGTGACAGTGAACACTTTTTAATAACTGAGAAACTGGGTTGTTACCTATCAGGAACTATTATGTAATTTCTCTGTGAGGATACAGATTTTGAACAGAGCAACTGCAGAACAGCAAAGAAAGAGTGAAGATCTTAAGATTTGCTGAAGAAAAAAAAAAAGACTATTCAAAGGGGAAGAAGGAAAATAAATTGAATGTAAAATTCTCAATTGTAGTTCTAGAGAAGATTGTAGAGTGAGATGAATAATAAAAAAATAACTATCAGCCTAGAAAGAATTCTGTAACTAGCTAAACGTACATGAAGTAAAGATATTCCAGACACATTAACATTAATTGGCTGTTGGTAACAGAAGTTCTAATGGACATAATTCAGGGAAAAGGAATTTAAACTTGTAAGAAAGGAATGAAATGAATCTTCATGCATTTTATTTATGGAAGAGCATGCTAGTCTGTAACTTGGAGGCTTTTGACCATTATTTTGAATAAAATATTACTTACCCAATTTCTTAGGTTCTCGCAAATTATGCAAGAAGGATTGTTAAAGATAGACTCATGGAAATACCATTGTGAGCAGACCTGTGAAGCATAGATGTAGTGGAAAAATTATAGCACGTAGTAGAATCTAAAACACTCATCCCTGTGTGTACGTGCACATGCGTGTATATTGATTGAAACGTTATGCATGTGACTAAAGCAGGAACAAAAACTCCTGCTTTTTATTTTATTAGTGCTTTACAGTACAGCCCAGTACAGTAATTAATGCTTACGACTATCTTGAATGATAAGCAATGGCTAAGTTATGTTTTGTAAATTAGAGATATGTAATTTGTTTAAGGAATATTTTCACCAAGGTCTTAAAATAAGAATTTTGGCATCTTGAGGGGAAAATGCCAGTTATCTTGAAAACTTACTTATGTTGAATACCTTATCAATTAAATATTACAAAGACTCTTTGTTATCTTTCTTAGTTTCTGGAAGTCACTTGATTCTGATAGGAGTTAGTGTTAACTTTTCTAATACATTTATCTTCAAAACTGCCCATCTTATCATTTTGTTTTAGAGTTGATATTTGTTAGGTATTTTTACTTTTTACTCTTCAGAGAGCCTTAGATAAGGGAATATCTAGTGTTTCTAATGGTGATAATTACATGTCAGTAACTTCTGATGTCTTCCTATTTAAAATATAAGACTCATTCTCCAAAACTGAATTTGCTGTACATAAGTTTATAGTAGGTAGCAGTGACCTAGATTACAGGTAAATCTGTGAAAGATTCTTAAATTATAGTTACAGATATTCAAAATGTTTTTAGAAAGTTCTAAATAATTATGCTTTTTCAGGTGAATAACATTACAGGTGTTACCAACTGATGAAATACTCTGTGCCTTTTCACTCTTCACAGCCAGTATCTTGAAAATTACCTGTGGATGAATTATTCTCCAGAAGTGTCCAGCAAGGCCTATTTAATGTCGATCTGTTGTATGGTGAATGAGAAATTCAGAGAAAACGTCCCTGCGTGGGAGGTAACAGATTTCAGTGACTCCATACCGTGCTCACTTAAGCCTTTCATTACAAAATAGCAGAACTTTTTACTGGTAATAATAATGCTTTTAGAACAGAACTTTACCCAATAATAAAGTAAATGTTGAGATACAGAGTAGATATATGAGAGATAATATTAGATTTCATTTGGTTTCAATACTTCCTTCAAACTAATTTTACTATCTATTAAATTATGAATGTGGAGTTATTTTTCTGCTTTGTGCTTGAAACAAAAATTGACATGGATTACAAAGACCTTCACATCAGATGAAGGGAAGTTTATATTAATTAGTGCAAACACATGGTGCTCATGTGAGCTAGTATTTTCCAGTGCCTTGTTTCCCACCTGGAAGTACAGATGCAGTTCTGCGTGCAGATGTTTGTAGTTCTGCGTGTACAAAACAGTGTTTCCAAAGTCAAGACACGTTTGATTGTCATTTCAGTTTTCTCTCTCTCTGATTTGGGATCTGTTTTTCTTTTTTGAAATTTCTCACAGACTGACACTTCCTCTTTGTGCTTCATGTAATGCAGGCGTGGGCCGTAGAGGTCCAAAGTCTAGGTTTCCTTTGGCCACCACAAATGGTCAGCTCATCCCGAGTGTCCTCCCTTTCAGCCATTCTTTTTTAAAGGAAGAAAAGGCAGGGACACTTGTCATCTCTTTCGAGGGGATGGTCTCCAAAGCGAAAAAGTGGTGGACTCTCTAAGATAAAACCATAGTCACTTCTGTCAAATAATCATGAAGTCAGTATATCTTATGGCAGATTAGAGCCCAAACTAAAATATGGGCCTTGTATTTCCTGAGAGATCTTAGGATTTCTTGAAGTTGCTTCTAACTATTGTACTGTAGGAATGGAGAGGGAAAATCGTTTGATCCAGAGAATGGCCTGATCAGATTATATATTATAAAGACCACTTTGGTAATTTGAAATAGAGAAATGACAATATGGATTAAGAGAAGTTACACAGAGATTTAGAAAGAAGAACTGATTGGGTTTGATAATTGCTGTAGCGTAGAGAAGGGTGCTGTTTTCAGTAACCTTCTAGAATTGGGCAACTGAATGTAGAACATGATAATGCCACTTACCAAGA
>PVJI01017447.1:0-35904 GCA_004026765.1 Micronycteris hirsuta
CTCTGCCCTCACTTCCCACGGGACTTCGAACATGTGACTCCTTTCTGGGCATCAGTTTCACACTGTTCCAAAAGCCATCCTGCCCTCTACAGCTAGTCAGTGGTGAGGAGCCGTTACCAGCAAGAGAACAAGCGCCCGCACCTGCTGCCAGTTCTCCTAGTCTTGAAACTTGCAAAAGAGACACCAGGACCAGCCGAGACCTGCCAGCCAGCTCAGCAGTTTCTCCCTGCCCCATTCCCCATCCTGCGCGGTCTCTCCCTCCCAGCAGCTTGGGAGACAGGGGGAGCTGCAGACAGGCAGGGCCCAGCCGGGCTCTCTGGTTTCCTGGATCTGAGGGTTTGCACTCATTTATTATTTAGCAAATATGTCTTACTCATGGACTAAGGGATGTGTAAAGCACCCCAGAGGGTACGGGGGGGGGTGTGTCTGTGTGCACATCTGCGTGGGTGGGGAGGGGGCTCTGAGAGGAATCAGGCAGGGCCCCTGGGCGCCAAGGGGCCTGGCTCCAGCAGGTGTGTATGCGGAGGAGGCCGGAGCCTCCACGGTCACGGTCACAGGACCGAATGTCGAGGGTGCTGGTAGACGCTCCTGCTGTGTATGCATCAGGCCAAGATGTTGCCACACTGGCCTTGTTTTTCCCCACAGCACTTGTCAATATCTGACATTCTACATATTTTTCTTATTTCTTTATTATCTTTATCCATTAGATGCTCCAAGAGGACAGGGATTTTTTGTTGTTTTTCTTCCCTACAAATCCCCAGCACCCAGGACGGTGCCCAGCACAGAGGAGATGCCCCATGAAGATTTATAGGATGAATGGACGAATGGATGAATGAGCAAATAAATGTAGTGTTTCAGCTTTGAACTTGGATACCCCACAGCGTCTCTGTAAAGAGCTGTGTCTTGAATGAGGGAGTGAGAGGAAGGGCTGGAGCGAGCCCTGCCCTGCAGGAAGGCCTCCAGTTCCGTGAAGGCTGACAGGGGCCCACCTGGGCTGAGCAGCTGAGGGCGGGGCTTCCAGGCTCCAGCTAGGCTTCCAGACACTCAGGCTACCCTCCAGGTCATTGCCTGGGGATGAGGACAGGCCTCAGAGTAACCCTTGCCCAGGACTGTGGGTCCCAAAAGTTGGGACAACCTGGGAAGGCTATCTGCCTTGTGCCTTGGGCCTCCATGTGCTTCTGTAGCCCCTGTGCTTGGGGCTGCCCAGCACTTGCCCCAACCCCATTTCCATAGACTGCCTAGCTGTGGGTCTCCCCATTTTGTGAGGGCAGGGACCAGGACTCATTGGTCATCTCTTGCCCAGGCCCTAGCATAGAGTCCTGTCATAGGGACCCGGGGGATGTTGGAGGTGTAAGTGCAGGAAGAAAAGTGTTCCGCCCTCCCCACCCCCCGCTAGAATGGCAGCCTAGCACCAGCCACCTCGTCTGGTCTCGCTGTCTGCCTCCTGCATCTTGGCCACTTACTCGCTCGATGGGCAGCCTCCAGGAAGCTCACCCAGGCCCATCTGTGAGCACAGATCCTGCATCTTCTCCCCTCCGTTTCGTCTCCCCATCCCCAGGCTTGCTCTCAGGCCCTCAGCCTTTACCTCCCATTAAAATAAATATTCATTTACCAGGATTTCCTCATGGTGCCTCCCCCTCTCAGGGCAGCCTCAACTCTGGCTTCCTGCCTCTGGGTTTCCTCTTAATTGTCCTTTTCCTTTTACTTACTGAAGAGGGGGATGGGGCGAGGGGGAAAATACAGCTGGGCTGGTCCAGCTGTTTCCCCAGCAGCCTGGAGCTGCTTCGGAAACTAGGTGACAGCTAGCCCCCCCTAACCCCTCTAGGTCCCCTCAGCCGGGTGAGGATTAAGTTAACAGGCTGCCAAGTGTTCCTGGGCCCTGGGTCCTGGGCCACCTTCCTCCCGGCAGCCCGCGGAGTGGTGAGAACAGGAGAGCAGGGGCGTCTGGCCAGTCCAGCGAGGGCTCGACATACTACAGAGCAGGGATCCTGGGGATTCCTTCCAGCTGCGCCCCCACCGCCATCCCCGCCCTTGGTCTTATTTCTGCTGCGGCTTCAGTCCCCAGCGCTGCTCTGCTATGTGACCTGAGCAGAACTTCTAACCTCTCTGGTCTCCCATTATACCTTCTGGAAGTCGGGGGAAATAATGAGGTTGAGAGCGTGTTGGACTTCCCCCACTGGTAACAGCCCTCTGGACTCTGGGGTCCATCCATCAGCCCCTGCATTCCGCATTGCTTCATTTAGCAAATGTTTTCTGGCCTCAGACTGGGCCAGACCAGGTGCTGGGGACACAGGGGTGCACAAAGCACAGAAGTACACACAGGGATGAAGAGACAAAGAAAATTCAGTGTGGTCAGGGCTCCTGACAGAGGGGCGCAGTGGGCTGCGGGCACGGGGAGGGGCGTCTGCTCCTGCTGTTGGGAGATGTGGGGAGAGAGACTGAAATCTGAGAGACAGTCAGCAGTGGCCAGTGGGAGAAAGTCCTCACCAGACCTACAACCGCCCTACCCTGTGGGCAGAGTTGCTCACCTTGCTCATTCATGCAGCTTTTCCCCAGCAGCCCGGGCTTTCTGGTCTTCATCTTGCCCGATGAGCTGCCTCTGTCACAACCATCGGTCAGCTTCATGGGGTCCTAATCCCTTGTATTAGGGCTCCCCAGAGAAATAGAACCAAGAGGCGATAACTTTGTAAAAATAATATATATCCTTATTATAAATATTAATTATAGAATATGGACCTGTAAATATGTAAAAAAAAATTACCTCCAATCCCACTACCCAGAAGCACTGTTATTACCATTTGATCAATACAATTCCAGACGCTGCTTCGTGTACACATATGGATAGAAAGATGGATAGAGGAAAAACAGAGCAGCATACTGTAATCATGTGGGGTAGCCAATAGCCTATTTTAAAATAAAAAGCACAACATTTAATTTTACCTGACTTTAACAATAAAAGAATAACAATTCAGTGGGGGGAAAGGAGCTGACCTAAGTAACTTTAAAAAGCTGTTTTAATGAGATACCTAAAGCTGAGGCAGGAACACGGCTCGCAGAGCCCGGGGACTCAGGTGTGTGCTTCTCAGGGGGCCAGCTCAGCCGCCCCAAAAGCGCTGTGCATGTACACTGGGGCAGAGCAAGCAAGTGTATCTATTCTAGATCGTCAGAGCCAGGTTTTTCCGTGGCTGAGAAGGAAGTTACAAGAAGTAAGGGGGAGGCTAGAATGAGTACTGTAATGATGGATCACCGCCAGAATGCCAGTATGAAATCGTTTATTAGAATACATACGCAGGTAGATGCAGAAATAAATAGAGTTACGTGTGTTTGCAGGTATTTCCCAGTTCTGTCTACTGAGGAGGCCTAGAAACAGTGACACCCCAGGAACAGCAAGCACACCTCACAGCCAGATTGTGATCTCTACAGACCGTTCTCCAATCTAAAACAAACACACAGAACCGGACTCCCTGGAGAAATGGCCGATTCAAGGGCCGAGGGCTGAAACAGGGAAAACGTGAGTCTGGAGCCCCTCGTGCCAGAAAGGAAGGAGGTGCTGACCACAGAAAAGGGTGTCGAAGGAGACAGAAGTTCTACAGCATCATAAGTGACAGGGAATCACAAAGGGAAACAACAGTGTGACATCGCTACGCACCTGTTGGAGAGGCTAAAGTCTAAAATGCTTACGACACCCAACCAAGAGGATGTGGGGCAAGGGAACTCTCGTTCGTTGCTGGTGGAAACACAACACATCACGGCCACTCTGGACGACAGTTCGGCAGTTTCTTACCAAGCTAAGCACCGTCTTGCCATGGGACCCGCAGCTGTACTCTTCGGCATTTACCCACTTTATACGAAAACGACATCCACACGAAAACCTGCACACAAATGTTTATGGCAGCTTCATTCATACTTGCCAAAATGTGGAAACAACCAAGACGTTCCAATAGGCAAACAGATAAGTGAATGGGTAAACAAACCATGGAATATTATTCAGCGACAAAAGGAAATGAGCTATGAAGCCTGGAGGAGACATTCAGAGACTTTAAATGCATACTGCTTCATCACAGAAGCCAATCTGAAAAGGCTACATACTATATGATTCCAATTATATGACATCCAGGGAGAGGCAAACGGTGGAGACGGTAAAAATATCAGTGGCTGCCAGGGCTTAGTGGGAGAAAGGGATGAATAGCTGGAGCCCAGGGGACTTCTAGGGCAGGGAAACCATTCTGGATGAAACAGTCATGATGGACACATGCCATTAGACATTTGTCAAAGCCCATAGTATACACAACACAAAGAGTGAACTCTAATGTCAACTATTGCCTTTAGTTAATAATAATGTGTCAATATCGTCTCATCAGCTGTGATGAATGTGCCACACTAATGCAAGATGTTAATAACAAAAGAAACTCTGTGTGTGTGTGGGGGGGGTGACAGTAAATGGGAACTCTCTGTACTTTCTGCTCGGTTTTTCTGTAAACCTAACACTGCTCTAAAATATGAGGTTTATTAAGTTAAAGAGAGAGAGAGACACAGGACCCAACCTGGTACTGCTCCCAATAGCCAAGGCTAGAATAATTTGAGCAATAAAATAGATGATAGAGTTGGTTATAACCCAGAGAATAAATATTCATGAGTCCATATTGAAATAAACAAATAATTGACTAAACAAATACATGGAGGAGAAGGGAAGAATCTTCCTTATGGAAAATTCCAATAAAAAATGTAGAAGGAATGAGGCCAATAGGAAATCACCACGAGAACATGAGAGTAATAATCACGGCAGGCAAGATCTCCTGATGAATGTCCCCAGAGTGTCTCTCCTAAAATATTTATTAATTAATTACTGTAGTGGTTTTAATATACGTCCACAAATTCTTTCATTCTCCTCCCACTGGGAGGGGGGGCCGAATTCCTCTCCCATTGAGTAAGGGCTGGACTTAGTGACTCAGTTTTGTCAAACAGAAGAGGGAAGGGGAAAAAGTTTCTTCTCACAGAGAAACCTGGCAGACCCCCCTCTAGCAAGTGGTCAAGGTCAATATCACCAGTAATATGTCATGTCGATATCATATAGGTCCTGACATGATCTGAGAAGGGCATTTTTACTTTTTTGTCCCTCTTCCCCAAAATCTATGTGTAGTCTCAGTCTAGTCATGAGAAAACCCCAGAGAAACTCAAATTGAAGGGCATTCTGCAAACCACCTGACCACCTGACCCGCGCTCCTCAAAACTGTCAAGGTCATGAAAGACAAGGAAGGATTGAGAAACTGTTCACAGATTGGAGGAGACCAAGGAGAGCTGGCAACTAAATGTCATGTGCTATCCTGGATTAGCTCATGAAGCAGAAAGGGAGGCGAGTGGGAAGACTGGCGAAATCCTAATGTAGTTCATAGAATTGTACCAATGCTCGTGTTCAGTTTAGACAAGCGTGGCAGGGTTGTGCAGGATGTTAACCTCAGGAGACGTTGGGGAAAGGGCATATGGGGAACATTTTGCAACGCTGCTGTAAGTCTAAAATTGTTTCAAAATAAAAAGCTTAAAAATAAATTGGCAAATGGATGCCCTGGCCAGTGTGGCTCAGTTTGTTGGGCGCCATCCTGCAAGGCAGAGGGTTGCTGGCGTGGGTCCCAGCTGGGGCACGTGCCTGGGTTGCAGGGTCGGTCCCCACGAAGCCCGCATTCAAGAGGCAACCTATCAGTGTTTCTGTCTTGCATTGATATTTCTCCCTCTCTTTCTCCCTCCCTTTCTCTCTCTCTAAAAATAAACAAATAAAATCTTAAAATAAATAAATCGGTAAATTTAAGCAGAAGAAATGTCTAAATTTTAGATAAAATGCTTTTTTTACCACAATTGATATTAGTTCCCATCAGTCCCTTTAAAGTTAAGAAACATAATTATGTAAAACATTAATTAGGAGATTAGAATAATTGTTATTTTTAAAATGATATATTTCAAGTATATCCCAAATATCTAATATTTGCTATGAAAAATGAAATATTAACATATTTACATTTCTGGCCCTGGCTGGTGTAGCTCCGTGGATTGAGCGCGGGCTGGGAACCAATGGGTCCTGGTTCGATTCCCAGTCAGGACACATGTCTGGGTTGCGGGCCAGGTCCCCAGTGAGGGCCATGTGAGGAGCAACCATACAGTGCTGTTTCTCTCCCTCTCTTTCTCCCTCCCTTCCTCTCTCTGAAAATAAATAAATAAAATCTTTAAAAAAAAAATAAAACATATTTACATTTCTTTCCACATTCTTGCCTCTATCTTCCAGTTCTTGTTAGACAATAAGAATCAATATTATTACATTAATATATTTATTAATTATATTATATATTATAATTATGTAATATTATATATAATCAATATATATCATTAAGGTGTAATCACAACATATGTTATTAATGTATAATTAATCATATATACATATATTGAGAATCAGTCTGTTATAATGAATATTATTATTTTATTGTTGATGTTTACAACATTTATACTGTGTTCTATGTTTTAAAGAGATTTATTGTTTATCACCAATTTGTTTGCCCTGGCTTCTCCATTCTGAGCTATGTATTTTGATAAATCCCTTTGTTGACTAGAGTTCATTGCCCAATAGTTTACGTGTTTCAGAGAAAGACGAAGAGGTACTCATTCCCTAAACTCTTGGATGCTTGGGAATGTCTGCCTGTGGCTATTCTTTTTTTTTTAAAGATTTTATTTATTTATTTTTAGAACGAGGGAAAGGGAGGGAGACAGAGAAGGAGAGAAACAGCAATGTATGGTTGCCTCTCCCATGGCCCTCACCGGGGACCTGGCCCACAACCCAGGCATGTGCCCTGACTGGGAATCGAACCAGGACCCTTTGGTTCCCAGCCCACGCTCAATCCACTGAACTACACCAGCCAGGGCTGCCTGTGGCTTTTCTGTTTGAAGGAAACGTACCTGATTTAAATTCCTGGGGTCACAATTTCCATCCTTCAGGGCCTTGAAGAGCTGCCCACTGACCCTGGCACAGCACGGTGCAGAGAGAGGTGTGCGGCCAGCCTGGTTTCCCCCGCTCACGTGACTCTAGGTTTTTGCCCGGATGCATATATGATCTCTTTATCCTTGGAGCTCAGTAGCTTCATTAGCATATCACACTTAATGCCGATGGCCCTGAATCAATTTTGTATCCCCACATTCAAATCTTTATTTCGAGAAAGTTTTTTTCCATTATGTCTAAATATTTTTCATCACTGTCCATTTTCTTTCATTTTTCTCTTCGCTAATTGAAACAGGAACAGTGAAGCTGTTGTAGCTCTTTGGTCTGTCTTCCATATCGTTTAGTCTTCCCTGTAACCATCTGTTACGGGCTGAGTTGTGACCCCCACAGAGCTGTATGGAAGTCCATACCTCAGGATGTGACTTTGTTGGGAAATAGGGTTCTTGCAGATGTAATTAGTTAAGATGAGGTTATCCTGGATTAGAATGAGCCCTTCATCCTATAAGAAGAAGAGAGACACAGAAACACAGAAGAACGGCGCGCAACAGTGAAGACAGAGTGTTGCAGCTGCGAGCCAAGGGCGGCCAGCTCTCACCGAGATCTAGGACTGAGCGTGGGGCAGGTTCTCCCTGGGAGCCCTCAGGCGGAGCTCGCACTGCCAACACCTGGATTTCAGGCCCCTAGTCTCCAGAACGATAGGAGAATAAAATTCTGTTGTGTTCCGCCTCCTAGTTCGTGGTACTTTGTGACAGCAGCCCTAGGAAACTAATACACTATTTTTATGTTTGTTTTATGAAAATTAATAGGGAAATCTCAACTAAAATTGCAGTTGGGAATGCCTGTAGAGGAAACTCCCACGCCCTACCACTCCGTGTCAATTACTAAAGGAAGACATTAATACCGACCCCAAAAGGAAGAGGCTCAATAAAAGACCCCAGCAGGAAGAGATGTACTTTGTACTCCCAAACGGAAGGTGCTGCTACTTACTACTCCAGTGGAAGATTTTTCTTTTGCCCAGCAACAAGCCCAGCCGATCGAAACTCCACAGCTCAGCCAATGAGAAGCTACCATCACCTGACCTCTTACTTTCCTCCAATGAGCTTTCATTTCCTCTGGCTGATTACTTGCTTGTCTCCCCCTTCTTTCTATAAAAGCCTTCCTTTGTGCATAAGCCCTCAGAGTATCTCTTGAGCGATAGGTGAGTTGCAGACCAATTACGAATTGTTTAATAAAGCCGATTAGATCTTCAAATTCACTCAGTTAAATTTTATTAACAGTTTCTTCCTTTCCATCTATTTCTGTGTGTCTTTCTCCAGGTGTTTGCTATGTACCCTTCTCTGTTTATTGAGGTTTTCTTCTTTTCGTTGTGTCTTTTAATTTCTAAAAGTCTTTATGTGTTGCTTTCATTTCTTTCCTGACTGCTGCCAATTCTCTCCTGTCTGTTACTTTAACAGTCTCTTTAAGGAACACTTGACGTCTCTTAGCTCATCCACAGAGGTCAGACTGCCTGCAATTTCTGAGTCCACAGAAAGCTGTGTGCTTGAACTTGCCTTCTGTTTTTGTTTTTTAATAATTCCTCTGGTGATGGAAGCTCTTTTGCCTTTTACTTGTGTTTCTCACCTTCATTTCCTCTTTTTTTTTTTTTTTTTCAGTTCCGTGATGTCCCTTTATGATTATTAGTCATCTTGGAAAAGACCAGCCATTTGTTGAAAGCTGATGTTGAAAGGAGCAGAGTAGGTAATCTGGGGGGCACTTAGGGTTTGTGTTCTCCAACACAGTCTTACTGAATCCTTCATTTTCTTTCCCTGGAGCTCATCTCCACTCCCCTCGCCACCAGCCCCCTCCCACCGCCTGCACCTCCCTCCTCCTACCCCACTCCCAGTTTCAGCCCTAAGGCCTGAGGCTTCTGAGACTCTCTCCAAAGACCTCTAGGCTGCAGGCTCCAGTGTTGCAATTTGCAAGTTCTCTGCCTCATCTAACAGGCTCCCCAGTGCTGGGAGGTGTTGGGTGCTGGGCAGGGAGAGAGCAAGTCAGCAAGCTCCCTCCCTAGCCCCATACTGCCCTGTGGCATTGAACTGGGCCGTGGCCTAAACTCAGCCCAGACTCTGTGGTTCCCTGGGAAGGCCTCTCAAATGTGCTTTCTGGAGGGATACCCACTTCCTCCTCAGGACTCTGTCTTCTCTCTTCTTTGAGATCATATTTTAGAGCATTTAGCAGGTATATTTTCTGGTTTAATAGAAGATGGAAATCTTGCTCTCTTTTTTTTCCCTCTCTCCTCCAAATTCATAGTTGTTTTCAGTGGGCTTTGGGTTCAAGGAGCAGAGTAAATAGGACTTTAATCTGCCATTTTAAACTCCTGCCTTCTTGGAAAACCCTTGGCTTCTAGAACCTGAAATATATGCCTAATTTTCCTCTTTTCTTGCAGGTGACCCCCTGGCCTCCCTTACTCTGTCTCTCTCTATCAGGCCATGCAATGTAGACAGAGTGGAGGTGACTTGCGGAAGGCCACACAGATGATAAGAGTAGGAACCAGGATTCCAACCCCAGACGCTGTGGCTCCACCCCTAAGAGTGGGAGTGTTTGGGGCACGAGTTAATTTCCACTGTGTGCTGCCTCACCTACAGCTCCCAAGGAACCTATGCCACCCTTGCTCACCTCTCAGGACAGAGCCGCAGGGGTAGTAACCGGGGGGCTTACATGGTAGAGACGGACTCATCCCACTCCCTTCTGTTAGCTCCAGGACCTGGGGAGGTGGTCTGTCAGCCTCCAGGAATCCCAGATATTGACTTACCTGGAGTATTACAGGGTTTGCTGTGAAAGGAATAGCTCTTGCCCAGTATGTCTGAGACAGTTTTCCCAAGCTGTCCCTAGCCAGGATCCCTCTCAGAGGTGTCAGAGCATCCTGATCTTCCTATCTGGTGCCAATACTCAGCCAATGGGGCCCAGGGGCAGGGAGGATGGGGACAAACCCCAGAGCCTGGGCCCTGCATCTAAAGCCCAACTCTGCCACGGATGGTCATGGGGCACCTTGGAAACCACTGCCTTCTCTTGCCTCTGTTTCTCCATCTGTCCAATGGGTGGGGTAGCCTGCAGGATCCCTGAGTTTCTGCCAAGGTAGATGCTCCAGGATTCTGGGTCCTCCTCCAAGGGCTCTCCTGGGGGCCCACCCTGCTCCCCATTCCTCCTGTAATCTAGCTTGAGCAGCTGGGTGGGGGTTATTCCCAGACTTCTCGAGGGTGTTTCTGAGAAGGCCTTTCAGGGCCTGAGGCTAGGGCCAGCTGGGCATTTGTTTCTGACACCCTCGGGTCACCATGGCCAGTCACTGTTCCTTGCCAGTGGAGGAGACACTCAGGGCTTCTCTTCCCCAAGGAGTAACTCTAGGGTCAGTAAACTGGGAGGTCCAAAGGCTCTCTGAGAGAGTCTCTTTGGTCAAGGACTCTTTCTGGCCCAGCAGTTGGCCCCTCAGATGCTCCAAAGGAAGTCTTTACTCACTCCAGGGATAGAACTCCAACACGGCCTAGGGGCAGCCAGCGGGAGGCTGAGTTGAGGCTTGTGCTGTGGTCCATGGCTTTGGTGACAAGCAGACCCTGAGTTTTATCTCCAGTCACTAAAATTCTTTGATATTGTTGTCATTCTCTTCCCTCCCTTCTCCTATCCTTACTTATGAAAGGAGAAGATAGCTTTCCATCCATCCATCCGTCCACCATCTGTTTACTCAGTCGTCCCTCCCTTACTCTGTACCTCCCGCATTCAGGAAGCCATCGCTGAACAGTAACGGCAGTGCTGCTGTGAGCAGTGATGGCCACTATTTACTGAGGCTGACCATGTGTCAGGGGCTGTGACAAATTGTTTTATTTGCATTATCCCATTTACTCTACCTCTCTCATGGGCCCTTCTCATGGAGCATTTGGGTTTGTTTTTTTTTTTTTAGTAATACAAGCAAAAAATAATAATAATAATCCACCTCTATCCAGTGGGTCCAACATTATAGTTGAGGAAACTGAGATAAATAATCACCAAAGCACTTCCCTGGCTATGCAAATCTGAAGAAGATACCATTTCTCTAGCTTCCCGTGCTCACCGTGGAGGGAAGGAGGCTGGTCTTTGAAAATAGAGGGTACCCCCAAAGTCTAGAAGCAGAGGTTATATTTACTCATTCATTTCACAGATTGAAGATGTCCTGGACAGCATTCTATACTATACACGTACATTGGAAATGCAAAGTCACAGATGCTCCACCAGGACTTAAGCGAAAGTCTGCACAGGCCCCGTGAGAAGAGAAGAGAAGGGTGTGGGGAGGGGAGGGGGAAATCAGGGAAGGCGTCGCAGCAGAGCCAATGTCTGACTCGAGTGTGGTGTTGCTAGGCAGAGAATGGCTTTACAAGTAGAAGGCACATGGAGAGTCAGGGCATGGAGGCATGAATCGAGAAGACCTGGTGGTTTTCAGTGTTTGGAGCTGAGGAACCGTGTGAGAACCTGGACAGGGCGAGGCTCTCCGGAGGGGCCACCCTAAGCTGGGGGGTCATTAGAATGGCATGGTCTCAGCAATAAATGCCGCAGTCCTGCCTGGGTGACGTGCTATATTTATGGAGGTCTATTTATTCATTAGTATCCCATTTTATGCTATTAAGTGCATATATGTTTATGGAAAAAAAACCCTGAGAGATATTCTAGAATCTTAGCAATGGAGACTGCTGGGAGTGGAATCTGGGATGGCTTTTATGTTCCTCTCTGTACTTTCCGTACAATGAGCCTGGTGGAAGGAACCTGGGCTGCGGGTCGGAACACCTGGGCTCTGGTCTCATTTTGGCCCCTGACGTGCTAGGAGACCTTGGGCAAGTCCCTTCCCCCTCTGGCTCTCTGCTTCCTCCTGTGTGGAATGAAAATTGTCCCAGTGCACTTCAAGATCCCATCTGGACTGGCTGCTTTCAGACTGGGGACAGAAAATGTGTTCTTGGGGATCCTTGCCTCAGTGAAATTTTTCAAAAACTATTTGCCTGCTTTTGTTTTAATGAGAAACTCTAAGAAATGAGCTTATACACATAAAATACTAAGAATTGTGTCTGGTACACAGGAACCCCTCCGCATACGTGAGCTGTTCTGATGAATGGAAATGCTGCTGCTGTTTCCCGAGACAATGCCTCTCTTCTGCCGTGATCGTTGACAATGAAGAGACACGTCCCTAGACTAACGCCTTGGGTCTTGGGCCGCATTTCCCAAATCAGGGCCTGCGGACCTCAGAATTCCCCCCCGACACATCTTCTCTCAGAAAAGGAGGTTACACGTGAGTCAAGTTTGAATAAGAAACCCGAGGAACAGCGAATGTGGGCTCTGGATACCCCTCACCTCTGCTTTCACAGCTTCCCTTCGGCCAGGGTGACTTGCTTTTTCCTGAGGCTGGCAGAGCCCGTGGAAACACACGTACCTTTCCCCAGGAAAATGAGGCCCTGGGGACGTCTCCCGGCCCACAGGCTCACTCCAGCACCTGTGTTCTGTAACGTAGCCCTAATTGAAATCACATTAACATTATGATTCCATTACGGGGAACAAGAGGCTGGCTGCAGGAACGCGCCCCGTGGGGCCTAATCAGCTGGACTGGATCATTTATAAAGGGCTGTGCATCTGCTTGGAGCTCAGTGTTAAGTAAGGCAGACAGGGGCCTATTCATTATTAACAAGGCTTTATGCGTTTGGCCAGGCAAGAGCACAAAGCTGGCCGCAAGGGGCATCTGACAAAGAAGCATTAAGGTGGAACTGCAAGCCATTCCCTAACCCCGTCTGCTTTGCCATTGGTGGAGCCTCAAATGCCTCCGCCCAGGTGGCAGTGTCTCCATTCCCTAGTCTTGCCTGTGGCAACCCCTCCTACTGATGGGAGAAGCTACGTAACTTGCCTGAGGTCCCATAACTACTGGTGGAGTCAAAATCTGAACCCAGGCAAGTCACACCGTCCACCCCTCAGTAGTTTGCTCCTCTCCTGGGCTGTGCCCTTGACCACTCACGGTTCCAGCAACTTCAGATGCCTGAGGCTGTGATGTCAAAGAAATAGCTCTGGAAATCAGCGGGTGGAAATCAGAAAATGTGGTTGAGGGGTCAGCTTTTCCATTCATTTATTTCATTCACTGCTCTAAGTACCAGTCTTGTGCCAGGCGCTGTGCTCGGCGCCACAACCGATAAGTAAATGGGAGCCGGTCCCTGCTCCAGAGGAGCTCAGAACTACGTGGACACTTCCTGCTCCCTGTGGGGACCCTGTGCACGCCACACTGCGTATACGTGATCTTACTGAATCCTTAACTACAACAAACAGATCCGTAATTACCATGTAATGTGTAAGAACCACCAATGGGAGAGTAATAAGCTGTATGTATTCCACTATAATATATAAGTATGTAAGACTAAATACTGAATTAATTACATATGATGGGAGGCAATAATATATGTTATTTAGGATCATAAACTCTGGAATCCAACAGACCTCATTCTAATCCTGGCTTTGTTGCTTACGTGTTGTGTTGACCCTGCTTGTGGAATTTCCCCTCTCTGCATGCCTCCTGCCTATTCCTTCTGCCTTGACTCGTCCTGGGTATGCAGGGTGAGGTGGACAGACACGTGATATTGGCATGTCACAGGCGGTATAGCCAGCAAGCATGGCTTTGGAGCTGGGAAAGGAGGTGTGGTGGTTGAGAGTGTGAGTTCTGAAGGTTCTAGAAGGTGCTGAAGAATGGACCTGGCCCCAAGTCATGGCTCTGTTCTAATGACTGTGTAACCTGGGCAAGTAACTCTATACTAGGAAGCTCAGTTTCCACACCTGTAAAATGGGACAATAGTAACACTTGCCTTACAAAGATATTATGAGGATTAAATGAGATGATGGAGGTAAAGCACACGGCGCGTGATCTGAGACACAGTAAAAGTGAAAAAAAAACACCCCACTCCAGCTGTTATTCACTTTAGAGAATATCCAAGGGTGACAGGAACGTACTTGGATCTCTGCCAGCTATGTGACCTGAGACAAGTCTTCGGGCCCATCAGAGCTGGTAAAACAGCAGCGCTAAAGCCAATCCTATGGACTTCAGAGGCAACAGCGGATGTGGACATGTTTGTAAATGGTACCACTGTGCACAAATGTGCAATTCTCCTTATTGAGCACTGAGTGTGTACCAGGCCACGACTCAGATATGGGAGACGGGGGGGACATGGTCTCCATTCTCCAGGGGTACCCAGTTCGCTGGGGGAGGCCTTGCAGCAACTCAGACTGCCCCGTGTGTGTGTGTGTGTGTGTGTGTGTGTGTGTGTGTGTGCGTGTGTGTGTGTGATATAACTAGGAAGTGCAGGGCCTTGGAGCAGAGAGAGTGAGCCTACCCCTCCCGCCCACAGCATGTGGGGGGTAGTCTATTTACTGGGCATGAGCATGATCCGTCGTGTGTTTTTTATTCAGCCTGTTTTACCCTGTGTGTGTGTGTGTGTGTGTGTGTGTGAGAGAGAGAGAGAGAGCGAGAGAGCATTTAAGTTCTCCTCTCTTAGCAAATGTCAATTATACAATATGGCATTATCAACTACAGTCTCCACGTTTTACATTAGATCCTCTGACCTGGCTCATCGTATAACTAAGACTTAATGCCCTTTACCAACCTCTCTCTACGCCCCGCCCCCAACCCCTGGCAACACCCTTTCTGCTCTGTTTCTCTGAGTTTCCAACCCCAAATGTAGGTGATACCACGCAGCGTTCATCTTCGTCTGGCTTACTTCACTTAGCAGAAGGCCCTCCAGGTTCATCCACACTGTCACCCATGACAGGATTTCCTTCCCTTTTAAGGCTGAATAATATTCCATTGTGCTGTGACATTTTTTGATCCATTCACCCCCAGCGAACACTGGGGTTACCTCTGAGTCATGGCCGTGTGAACACCGCTGCCGTGAGCACGAGAGCACAGACGCCCCCGTGAGATAACGGTTCCATTTCCTCTGGTTGTGTTCCCAGAAGGGAGATTGCTAGATCTATTCTTAATTTTGTGAGAAACGTCCAGACCGTCTCCCATCGTGGCTGCACCAATTTGCAGTCCCACCAACAGTGTTTAATGGTTCTCTTCTCTTCACATTCTCCCAGAATTTGTTATGTCTTGTCTTTTTGATAAAGGACGTCCGAACAGCTGTGCGGTGACACCTCATTATGGTTTTGATTTGCATTTCCCTGCTGAGTGGTGATGCTGATCACGTGCCTTCTCTCCACATTCAAGAGTGCAGTTTGTTTCCCTTCCCTCCAAGGTGCTGAGGACCCTGATCTTGTCCAAGGAATAATTTTCCTTTTTAAGCAATACCACCCTTTACTATGAGCCCTTTCTACTATAAGGCCCTAAAAATCCTTTTTTTTTTTTTTTTAAGAGAAAGGAAAGGAAGGAGAAGTAAAGGAAGAGAAACATCAATGTGTGGTTGCCTCTCATGTGCCCTCTACCAGGGACCTGGCTCGCAACCTAGGCATGTGCCCTGACTGGGAATCGAACCAGCGATCCTTTGGTTTGCAGGTCTGCTCTCAATCCACTGATCTACACCAGCCAGGCAGACCCTAAATCCTTTACACACAGCCATCACAGCTACACTGGGAGGAACTTACAGATGGAGAAACTGAGGCTCAGAGAGATGGAATGACTCGTCCCATGGCCCACGGGCAGAGGCTGTCTGATGCCCAGGCTCCAGCTCACAGTCACCAGGCTCCCGACTCCGAGGAAACGTTTCATGGCCATGAAAGGCATCTTCCCGTGGTGTTTCTCACTCTGACAATCAGACACCGAGGACTGGTATGGGGAGGGTCCGTTTACCACTCCCTGGTTCAGACTCCGCCCTGCAGTAGTGACTTTGGGCTGTCTAATCTTTCATCCCAATCTTCTCCTGAAACAGCGACACCAGTAACAGCAGCAGCTACCATCCATCTGCTGCTTCCTGCAGGTCTGACACCTGCTTGTATTGTCTCTCCCGTCCTCACTGAACTGAACGTAGGAGGTGCACAGTGGATGCGCATATCTTCCAGGTGAGAGAGCAAGCTGGGAGGGGCTGAGCGGCGCCAGGCGCCAGGTGGTGAGTCCAGGCAGCCTTCCCCTGGAATTTAGCTCAGTTTCCCTTCACGTTCACTAAGCACTTCCTCTGCAGGAACTGTGTGTGCCAAACTGCACACACTCGGTCCCACTGAACATTCAAAATATCCCTGCAAGGTAGGTGCTACTGGCGAGGTTCTACAAGATTAAATGGTTTGCCCAGAAATGCATAACTTAAGTGGCAGAGCTGGAGTTTGAACACACCTCTTTCTGAGGCCCAGACCATGCTCTCCACCTCTTTTGCCTGAATGGAATGGGCTCCTGGTGACCTTTCTCATGCTGGGCTGGAGAGGAGGGGCTCCCAGCGGAGGAGGGGCAAGGCAAAAGCAGCTTCTCGGGGAGGACAGAGGCAGGACCTCCTTTCAAAGCAACCCAGAGACCAGTGGTCTCCACCAAACTGCCCCTGATTAAAAGTGGAGCCCATGAGCCTGTCTGGCTGCCCAGCAGCGGATCTGAGATCAGAAACCGTTTCCAGCAAGCCTGGGTCTTTTAAGTTATTTATCCATCTGCATTTTTCATCATTCGCCATTGATTTGCAAGGGCCCTTCCTGAGAGCCCTTCTGGTGCCCGCCTGGCAGGGAGCTGGCTCTTTGCCTGCCTCGCCCCTGGGGTTCTCCCCTTTTCCTGTAAGGCAGCCCAGCACCAGTTGCCAGCCCAGTGGCCTCCCAGCCTGGAGCCTCTGTTACCAGACCTGCTCGGGCAGAGGGGCTTTTTTCCCCCTCCCCCATCCCCACACCTCCTACAACATGAGGGCTGCAGAAGTTCTGCAACAAGGGGATCTGAGCGTGAATGCGATTCCTGCCCTCCTCTCTCACACACACCTCCTGCCTGGGGAGGTCCACCTCTAGGGACTGCTTCCCCCAGGCTGCCTCACCCTCCATCGTGGTTCGCCTTAGGTAATGAGAGACCTGGCAGGAGACCAGATGTCCACAGAGGTTTTGGCTGCATCCTTCTCCAATGGCAGCTCCTGTGAGTGACCCTTGTCCTGTCCCCTGGTCCTTGCTGGGCCCTCTCCTCTGATGCCTTGGAGCTGGGGTGGGGGGTGGGGGGGGCATCGGCCTCCGGCTGTTGCCGTTGCTGGAGCGCAGGCGCCTCAGCATCCATCATTAGTTCCCTGAGCCCTGTCCACACCTGTATAAAGTCCCTTCATTAAGACATCCTCGAAGTCTTAGCCAATATGACTCTTTCCTTCTAGGACCCTGAGTGATCCACGGGAACTCCTGGTTCAGGGAGACACAAATCATGGACAGAAGTGAAAGCTCTCAGGGTAAGGCTGCCAGGAACCCAGGAGAGACTCGCGTTTCTTCCTGGTTCGAGGAATAAGCTATACACCTTAGGTGGAATGCCTTTTCCTTCTCTTTCTCTGATGGATAAGCCTCTGTTTTATCAAAACTCTTTCAACAGCTGCTTTGTCTTAAAAAGTCTGAGGTTGGATTTGCACCTCCTGGATCAGAGGGGCAGAACCCCTGGTGGGAGATTAAGTTGGGATCACAGAGCTCCTCACTGGGGTTATAGGCTTTCCCTGTCCCTGGCCAGGGCATGACTTTAGGCAACTCTACCACAGACCTCACAGAGCACCTCATTTGGCATGCTTTGTCTGCAAGTGATAGACCAATGAAAACAGCTCAGATAGTAAGAAATGTATCTCACCTAGCAAGATGTCTAGAATGAGTATTGCTCACTTGGCAAATTCAGCAGCTCAAAGGAAGTAGGATTCTCAGTTGGCTTTTCAGTTATCTTCTTGGCTTCCCCTCATGGTCACAGGATGGCTGCCACAACTCTAGACATCACAGCAAGAGGTAAAGCAAGAAGACAAGAGACCCTGTATTAGATAGGACAGCTACTGTAACAAGACCCAAAATAGCAATGGATTAAACAAGGTAGAAATTTATTTTCCTATCCCTTTATAGTCCAAGGCCAGTTCAGGGTTTACAGCTCAATCCAGAGGTATTGAGGACTAAGCTTCTCTATCGTGTTGCTCTTATCTGCAAGGATGGAGATGGTTCATCATTTTGTAACTAGCCTGGTCATCAGGAAGGAAGAATGGAGGGAGGAGAGGACATGCCCCTCCTCTTATACTCCCAGCCATAGAAGTTGCTCATGTCATTTATATCATTGGTTAAAACAGCTACATGGCCATACCTAGCTGCAAGGGAGGCTGGAAAATGAAGTTTTTGGCTGAATAGCCATCTGCACAGATAAAAACTTCCCCTACATGGAAAAAGGGTAAAACAAATACCTGGTACACCAAGATACCTCTTCACAGACCCTGTCTCATGTCCCCTTTTAATAATAAGGAAAACCTCCCCTGGCACCACCTATTACCACCATCAGACTCTCCCTTACATCTCTCTGGCCAAGGTTCATGCCAGGCCAGTTCCCTATCTGCAAGGAAGCCTGGCTGGGATGCGGGAAGAGCCAGAATGTCTGCTGAGTAATCAACTCAAATTGTCTACCAAATGACCCAGCTAAAACCTGGAAAGCAGATTTATTCTTGTATTCTTTTTTTCCTCCTCTGCCTCTCTAAACTCTTGTTCTTCTTGTGGCCAACGGCAGAAACTGGCTCTGCCTAGCCAGACCAACGTAGAGAAGGCCTGACACGCAGGACATGCTCAAACCTTGTTGTTCTTATTGTACATGTCATTTGAAGTCAGGGCTCTGTGGCTAAAGGAATTTGAAATGACTGGGCTATTAGAACAGAGAGAGTCCAGGAGTCTGAAGCTTGTGTCCTTGTGCCAACTGGAAAACAGGCCCCTTTCACCTCATGCCTGGGGACAGAGCCCCATGCCAGGGTGTGTGACTGGGTGGCTGTCAGCCTGGTTTCCAGCCCCTGCCTGCCCCTTGAGTTGGAAGCCCTGTGCAGTGCATTCCCTGCTCATCTTTCCAGGCCACAGTTTCCTACATGGTTGGGTGGAAGTCACACAGTATCCCACTTGTCTGTCAGGGTGGTTGTGACCGTTGACACATCAGCGATCACATGAGGGTTTTGAACCCGCTGTGTCCTTCTGAAGAGGAGGTGGAATTGTGGCTATGGCGAGGTGACCAGCTGTGTGTCCAGGGAGAGCAGGGGATGGGGAGGGGGCAAGCAGGAGCCCTGGGAAGATCACCTGGAAAGATCTCTTCCTGACCCCAGGGAGAGGGTGGGTGTGAGGTTCATCTGCCACCCTTCACCAGGTCTCACCCCAGGCCTGGCAGACCTCCATCGATTGACTGGGCTCCGAGAGCCCCACCTCCTGGGGGCTTTTGGATGCAGCCTGTGACCTCTCATCCTGTCCAGGCTCCCCGATGAAAGGGGTGCAGGGAAGGGAAGCGCGGAGGTAAGGGCTCCCCGCCTCCGCCAGCTCCAGGGCAGCCTCCATCCACCCCTCTGAGGTGTCACGGAGAGCCCTTCTGCCCTCCTTTGCAAGCTGCAGCTTTAGAAGCTGGGGGGTGCCATCTGGGTACTTTCTAGTTCTCTCTGGGTAGTGCCTTCGACAGCTTAGTGAAGGATTGTTCAAACGTGCCTGACCCAAAGAATCACCTGGGACACTTGTCAAAAATACAGCTTTCAGAACCTTACTTCCCTTGCGTTCTGATTTAGTGAATCAAACTGGGAATCTGCATTTATCAGCACCTCAAATTATTGGATGGACACTGAAGTTGGAGTGTCACATAGCCATTGAGATGAAGGGGATGATGGATCATGGATCCCTTCTGACTTAGGTAGATACTGTGTGATCTTGGGCAAATGACTTGACCTCTCTGTTCCATCTGAGACACAACGGGGATGACATAGTATCTACCTAAAAGGATCATTGTGACACATGAGACTAAGCCAGGAAAGCAGGTGAGCCCGGCGAGCTGCAGCAGATTTACGTATTTATTATTTTTGTTATTATTATTGGTATCACAGCTAACCCTTGCTTATACTAGGACGCTGTGTTGCTTAAGTGAAGGGGACAGGGGGACACAGGGCACCTGTACCAGCTCCTAGTCCCACATTTTGTCCCCTCCCCAGGCCTCAGATGAGAGCTCAGCCCTGTCAGCCCTTAGGGTCTGTTAATGCCATTAGCTCTCCGGCCACAACCCCGTCCTGCCACACTCAACACGTCCCCTCCCCCGAGCCCCATTAGGCAGCCTGTCTGTTTCTCCCATCAGTGCTGCCCCACATGCTGCCCCCTGTGGGGTGCGGAGTAGTCCGTTCCATGTCAGGTGATGAGTGGGGAGCTGCCGCAGCCCCCTGGCTCCAGGCTGGGGAGGGGGCAATGGGTAGGGGCAGGGAGTAGGTGGGCAGGTGGGGGCTCCTGCTTTTGGTGCAGAGCCGGCCATTGAGTCCTGAACTCTCACCTGGGCTGTGTCGGGGTTGGGAGGAGGTTGCCTGAATGGAGAACAAGGTGGGGGGACATAACAAGTCCCCATAATCCTCTTCCTTCTTTACCTCTGCCTGAGGGTGTGGGATCCCCAATCCAGAAAGCAGATGTCTTTGAGGCTCCACAGTGCACGTGGGCCTGCAGAGGGGCCGCTGGCCGGTCTCTCACCTCTGACAGGGTTTCTACGGGGAGAAGGACCCTGCTGCTGGGGCCTGTTCAGCCTCCCGGGGCCTCGGCTTCCTCATCTGTGAAATGGGGTCGCAGAGCCCCTCGCCAGACTCCTGTGGGGAGGAATCACAACATTTACGTGCTCCGCTCTGGTGGTGCCTCCTCTTCACGCCTGCACCGTGCAAACCATGTGAGCGGCAAACAAACACGAAATGGATTCACAGCTCCCCACCCCCCACGGACGTCCTCATTTCCCCTGACCCTTCGGTCCTTGCCCCACTCAAACATAGTGCTCACAAAGTGCCATTACATCTGAGCCAGCGCTGCAGTCTGGACTCTTTTTTTTCCTACTTAACCTCATAAGTGGTCAAGTGTTTTCTATTCCACTACAGTATTTCATGTATTTCATTCAATCTCATAAAAACTAAACACCGCTGGGCATGAGGCCCTGGGTTGCCATCTTTAAGAACCTTGACTCGTTAAACTTGATAACTTCTTAGGAGGTGGGTACATTTATTGTTCCCACTTTGCGATGAGAATTCCCTTACGGAGCAAAGGAATGAAAGAGATTGACCAAGGCTCCTGTAGTGGGTGGTGGAGGTAGAACTCGAACCCAGAACCTGAGACTGACTGAGACCAAAGCCCTGCTCTTGGCCACCCATTTTGCTCTCATCAGAGCAGACATGGTCCCCTCCCCCATCTCGGTGCTTTAAAGAGCTCGACGACTTGGATTTTTGAAAGCTACATGCAATGCCTTTGGCCCTCACCATGGCTCTAGGATGGGCCCTAGCTGGCCGATTTTTGTTATTGCTGTTGCCATCATGATTTTAGTGACTCTGAACTGCCCCCAAGGTCTGGATCTCTTCCCTGTGTTGGGGACGGGCCCTTGGGTTCAGAACGTCCACGGCAGGTGAAAGATCAGTGTGAGGTAACCTCTTTGCTCCCACCCTGTCCCAGGCCTGTGGAAGTTACAAGCCCTCTCCTGGGGGAGCAGGAGAGAGGGGACTCAGAGCTCCCACGAGCCCACAAACCGCTGTCCTTGCCATGCTGTTGGGTCAAAGCAGAGGGCACGGATGCTTGTCCATCTGAGTCCTCAGCCTCCAAGTATCCTCCAGCACAGGGACTAAGAACGTGAGCAGAGCCAGATGGCCTGGGTTCAGATCCCAGTTTTGCCACCTGCTAGCTGTGTGACCTTGGGCAAGTCATTTGGCCTTGCCATGCCTTAGTCTCCCCACCTGTAAAATAAAGATAACAGCAAGACTTCTCCCATAAAGTAATTGCGCGGGCTGAGTTCATGGCCAGTAGGGCCTAGGTGCTTTGTAAGTGTTTGCCATGATCCGTGGCCCGGCTCAAGGACATCTCCCACTAAAGCCGAACAGCCCTTGCAGTAGCTGTCTCTGTTCCGGGAACGGAGGCCCCGCAGGTCTAACCCAGAAGAGCTGGTGTACATCTGCATGTTTTGCAGAAGTCCGCAGGCCATCTGGAGGCTGCTAGGGCTTCGGCAGCATCTCACCATCCAGAACTGTTTCTGATTGTGAATCAGACCTTGACCAAAGCCCATGGAGCCAGGCCACCCACTTCCCTAGGCAGGGCTCCGATTCTCTTTTCTGCTTCCTGTCTTCACCAGCACAGTGGTAAAAAGATGCCTAATTTGGATGCAAATTGTGTCTCAGAGCACGCTTCCCAACACCCCTGTTGGTTCTCTTTCCTCTCCACACGCTGAGTCTAAGCATTCACAACAGAAAGCTTCTCCCAGTTCTGACCCCATGGGCTTCACCCTCACCCCCACTCACAGCCTTCCTTCCACGCGCTTGCTAGAAAGACCAGACTTTCACATCTTGCTTTTCCTGCCTCTATACCTCTCCTCATTCTTGGAACTCCCTTCCACTTTTGAGCATTTGACCCAGTGCCTGCTCATCCTTCCAGACTTGCTCAGCTCAGGTATCACCTCCTTCTGCAAACCTTTCCTCAACTGCACTGAGAAGAACTAGGCTCCAGATAGGCTCGGGATTCTGTTGATTGCCAGTGACAGAAATGCAGACCCAACTGGTGAAGCAATAAAGAGAATCTTTGCTCATGGGAATGTTGATATGGCACGGCACATAGGAAGTGTCAATATGTAGGGCTTCAGGCACAGTTGGATCCAGGTATCATAATTATGTTCTCTCTGTGTCTCACTTCTGTTTTCCTCTGGGTCAGGGAGTCTTACCCTGAGACCAGAGAGCCCCTGGCAGTTCTAGGCTGATCCCTTTTGCAGCTTCCCTTTTCTGAGTTAAGTTACAGAGTTTTTGGTTTGTTTGCTTGTTTCCCTGTGTTAGACCTTGGGTCACAGAATTAGATTAATCATAATCCTTCCTGCATGACACTTTCTTGTTCACAATTGCTTTTTCTTAAATAAACACTCAGGGCCTGATCATCCAACAGAAGAATCAGAACATTTGGCAAAACTTGCATCTACCTGCTGCCTTCTCCCCTATTCTCACTGTTAGCCCCCTTATCTGAGGAAGCCACATTCCTGCAGCCTTGCTCAGGTCACATGATCATCCCTAAACCAATCACCGTGGCCAGGGGGACAGAATGTGCTGATAGGCCAGGTCTAGATCATGAGACCACAACTGGGCTTTGGGGACTGGGGCCAAAGCTAGCCCCACTCAATGCATAAGCAGACTCGGGGATGATGGGTGGTTTCCCAAAGGTGAACCAAGGGGATTGATGCCACCAGATGCCACAGACCCTGACACCACTGGGGTTCCAGTCTCCACTCTGCCAGGCATAGCTGAGTCCTCCTGGGCAGAGTCCACAGCTCTTCTCCGCCTCAATTTCCTCACCTATAAAATGGGGATCATATTGCTTGCTGCTTTTTAGAGCTGTTGTGAGGACTGAGCAGGTTCTCCGTGAAGTACTTTGAATGATACCAGGGTGTGATTAAGGGCTTCGTGAGTGTAGCTGGGACTACAACTGCTTGGCTATTAGCTTTCATCTTTTACAGTCAATTCTGGCTACAGTACCAAAATAGGCTGTGAGTGCTATTAAACCTTGCAAATAAATTCACTCAGCCAGCACTCATTAGGGAATGGTCACTAATTTCCTCACTTTTCATGGAGGGTCATCAGTAGATATTGCCTAAAACAGATAAATGAAGAAACACAAAACCAAAATGCAAACTTGGAATGTTTGGGAAAATAGAGAATTCTCTTTATTAAAATCATTTTAACCATTGCATGTATTTCTTCCATGAGAAAAAAAAAGTTTAACAACAAAATTTAAAGCCAAATAAATAAAGGTATACCCACAAAATGAATAGTGGTTGCTTTGCATGTGCTACCTTGGAAAGGGTTCTCAAATCTATACTGAATTTATTATTTAGTGTAAAACAAATCACAGAATAATAGATTCAATGTGATCTGGATTTGTAAAGGAAAACAGTGGGTTGGGCATTCACACGTGGAGAAGGGCACATGGTAAATTACTGACAGTGCCAGCCTGTCTCTGCTTAGTAAGAAAGAACAGATGGGAAAGAGAGTCCACATTCCTATGCCATGTGGGGTCCTTTTGACAGCAAGTATTACCTATAAAGGGAAAACGTGTGAACAAAGTGCCTTTGAAGCCCGTGTGGTGGTTTTCATTCCCAGTAGGAAGTGGGGGTGGCGCCCGGAACCCCAGCCCACACCTCCCCTCACTTCGGACCAGGCCTGGGTGGGAGTCCCCGCCCACGGCCTGGGACGGTTGCAAAGGCCCCAGAAGGTGGGACAGTGGCCCGGATCCAACTCCAGCTGGGCCTTCAAATCCAGGTGGCCTCTGCTCAGGGGCTCCACAGGAAGGGCTAACGTTATCCCGAGCGATTTCCTGACCCAGCAAAGAGCTGGCCTGCAGGACCAAGGACTGGAAGCAGACAGGCCCAGGCCTGCAGGGGCTATAAGAGGGGCACATGCGGACGGTAGGGTGAGGGTAACGGGAAAGTCGACTTTAACAGCTTGTCTCCAGGCGTTCGTTTGTTCGTTCATTCACGCATCGGGTGTGTAGTAAGCCCCGAACAATCATGTCCGAATTCTTCCACGTTCATCAGGCCTCTGCAACACCTCTCACACCTTCTTTTTTTATTAAGCATACGTAATATCCTCTTTCATACTCTGGAATGAACCCCATGGACACTGTAACTTGCCCACACACACAATTTTTTAAAAATAGCCATGCATAATGCCTCGACTGTGGTATAAGGGAGCAATAAAAAGAGCCTCGTGTAAAATAAAATCTGCCTGAACATGTAAGTGCTCAGGCCCCGCTGCTCCAGGAGACGTAATGAAGTTGTCAGGAGCACATGGCCCCCGCAGCACCGCTGCGCAGGTGACAGCTACAGACGCACGAAAACACAGGGCGCCAAGCGGAGATCAACGCGTCACCACTCAGAGTAATACGCAACCCTTGGCATGTTCTGAATAAAACTAAATATAGACTTCTCTGGCTTTTGTTTTTAGTTCCACCCCTGGAAAATTCTGTGTATATTCAAACTGTGCAAAAATGCTTCATATTTATATGGAGAATGAGTTACAGTCTAGATTCATAAACATCTCTTCTTCCCTACGTGAGGTCCAGCACTCAGGAGAGACACATGGATCATGGGACAATTCTCACTGGTCCGATGGTCCCACTCTTTGCTTGTCACCTGCCTTCCTCAGTCCACCACCTCCTAAATACAGTGGTGCTCCCCACCTGCCCCTGACTTTGTGACAATCCGAAATGTCCTCGTCCATTTCTGAAACATGCCTGGATGCAGTGCCACCCACTTTAACACATCCTTTAATCATCTTAATCATCTCCTCTAGCTGATGTAATAGGTACTGATATTATCCCCATTTTACAGATGAGGAAACTGAGAGTACAGAGGTAGCAGCAGCTGAACCGGGACTCTCACCTGAGCTTATTTCAGGTCCACCCAGGTAGCTACACTGCCTTGTCTCCTGTCCGTTAGTCCTGGGCTGGTATCGGGGACCCAAATATGAAAAAGGCCTCCCTCCTGAGGACAGCAAGGACCTCTAGACCCCTCCCTACACAGCATGGTGAGAACATGGACAGAGGAACGTGTGACATGCAGAGGACATGCAGCAGCAGAGCGGTCACAGGTAATGAATGCGGAGGAGCAATGGGGGAGTGGCTTTCTCGGAGGGGGAGTGGCTTTCTGGGAGGGGGAACGGCATGAGTAAGGGCAGAGAGGACAGGGGAGTATAATATGCTCTTTGCAAGAAGCAAAGCACGGTGACAGGGACACAGCCCAGGGCAAGCAGGCTGTGATGTCATTGGGAAGCATCCAGGAGGCCCAGGGAGGTGGTGTGGTTTTAGTTGAGTAGGCAGTGGGGAGCCACGGGAGGTCTTAGAGCAGGGCAGCCACCTGAGAGTACTGGTTACAGAACAATCCCTGGGAGTAGGGAAGGGGATGAACTGAGGGTGGGACCAGTAAGGAGGTGTCTCAATAGCCCAGCCTGGGGTGGGGGTGGGAACTTGATGACAGAACCATTTCAGAGGCAGGATTCTCAGCCCAGCGGCAGAGGGGCTGTGGGCCCGGGAGCAGGAGCCACAGGTGACTTGGGAAGCAGGTAGAAGCTGCAGGAGAAACAAGTTTGAGGGGACTTGCAGTCTGAGCTGGGACACTTTGATTTCAGACTCTCTCCCCGCAGCACCTCCCCGCCTGCTGCTCCCTCCCCCTGGAGCAGTCTCCCAGTTTTCATGAGGCCAGGGCTGTCCTACCACCCAGGCTGGAGTAGCTATCCCTGCTACCATTTCCTATTCTCCAGTTGCGTTCTGCTAGTTCCCCTGGTAACACGTGTCCCAGTGGGTAACTGTTACTGTTGCTGACCTGCTTGTCTTCTGTTCCCCAGAAGACAGCGAGGATCTTCCCTATTTCGGGTCGCTCCTGTATCTCTGGGGCCTAGCAACGTGCCTGGCACATAGTAGGTGCTTGAAAATGTTTGTTGAATGAATAAATGACATACCGAAGGGCCATCACGGGGAAATGCCCAGGAACACTCAGACATGTCCCTGCTGCCAGAAAGCCACCATTTGGACCCTTTTCTTTGATGTCATCCCAGCCCTCTTGTCACCTCAAGATCCTTTGCTAGGAAGCAGTGTATCAGGCTCTTAGAGGAAGTCTGGGGTGGGAGTGGGGGTGGGGATCTCTGTGGGCCTTTCCCTCACTTGCTGCAAAAGGACAGTGGGAGGAGCTCCTTCCATCCCTGCAGTGTGGGGGTGGGGGGGTGGGGAGGGGGAGCCTGGCGTCAGGAGCCTGGGTCTTTCCTGGAAGCCAGAGGCAGGATGCCAGAGGCCCGCTTTCCCAAGCAATTCCCAGGCCCTGGGGAGTGAGCATTAGCCCCGAGCTTGGCAGGTCCGAGATGCACCTGCCACCCAGCCCCTGCCCCACTAAAGACGCTGCTGGCCCAGCCAACATCCCTTTTCCTTCCCACAGAGCTCAGGAAGCCACTGTCTGTCTTAATGACAAAAGTGAACCATGTTCAGTCATGCTGTGACTTCCATTGTCCCCTCTAATTCTCACACCAACCCTGGGAGACAGGCACTCTCCCCAGCTCTCTTTCACAGAGGGGGAAACCGAGGCTGAGGGAGGCTGTGACTTACCCAAGGATGCAGACGAGGCAGACGTAAAGCACGTGCGCTTAGTCAGGCAGCGACACACATCGTCATCACCATCTCAGCCCCAGGTTCCGGCATCCCACGCCTGGGTGCCCCGGACATCTGGACGCTTCACTCTGGCAGAGGGAGCTGCCCAGGTAGGGGCCTCGGGCCCTGGGCAGTGTCCCTTATCGCCTACCCTGGAACCTCCCAGAGCCTTGCTCCTACTTTCACACGGGAGGGTCTGCCTCTTTTTTCCGTATCTCCTTGGGCAGGAAACTCAGCCAGGAGGGAGATAAGGAGAAAAGAAAGGAGGGGGCGGCTTCTGTCGAGCCAAAGCCAGTACCTCCCACACAGAAGGCAGAAGAATAGAAGGAAGTGGCCAGAGAAGGCAAGTGTCTGTGTGGGTGGTAGAGGGGCCAAGGGGCTATTGGCTATAAATAATCCTATCTCCAGGACTCCCAGGAGAGGGACAGAAAGCTGGGAGTAGGGGCAGTTGTCATTAGTGAGGCCTGGGTTTCAGATCAAAGGGCCAGCAGAGGATAATGGCCTGACCCAGGACCCTCCTCCCCCACCCCGCCTCCTGCTTGAGGACCCTCCCCCCTACCTCCTGCCTCCCCTCTGACCTTACAGTCGCGAGCAGGTTGTACATTCTGACACCTTTCATGCATCCTGGGATCCATCCATCTACCTACCCATTCATTCAGTCACCTCTCCAACCATTCGTTCACCCCTCCCATCCGCCCATCCGCCCGTCCACCCAGCCTCCCTCCTGCCTCTGAGCCTTCCCACTGCTGTTCCTTCTCTCACAGCACTCTCCCTTCCTACTTCACCTCGCTAACGTGTCCTGTAGGAGCTGATGGCCTCTTTGATTCTCTTGACCTCTTCCTTATGGTGGCAAGATGGCCGTCATACTTGCAGCCTTAGGTGGTTGACGACGGCAGGGGAGGTGGAGGTCAGGCACGATGTGGGGAGCCAACCAACAGTGTCTGCCACAAGACACTGACTAGCCAGAAACTGATTCGAAAACTCTGGAATGCTTTCTGTTTTTATTCCATCCCTCCCCTTTTAAAAACCATCTAAGAGCCACCAAGTCCTGTCCATTTTAACTCCATAATGCCCTGTCCGTCTAGCCCCTGCTTGTCATCCCTTCTGTGTGGCCTTTGTCAGGACTAGGCCACACAATAGCCTCCTGAATGATCTGCCAGGTTCCTGTCAGTCTGCCTTCATCCCGCGAAGGTCACCGAGCCACTGTGCCGTGGCAGGACCTGATCCGGGCCCCTGGGATATTCCATGGACAAAAAAACCAGGCCTGCTCTCATGGAACGCACAGTCTCACAGGAGGAGAGACGCAGTAAACAGTAAGCATAGCAAAGAAGGACATTCCCCAGATGTGGGGCAGTGATTGTACTGCCTAAAAACAGAGATGAGGACTAGGGAGAGCAGAGGTGATGGTGGATTTCAAACGGGCTGCTCTTATGGGTTGAGTTGTGTCCCCTTAAAGATGTTCGTGTGTTGAAGTCAGTGCCTCCCCATCCCTGAGGATGTGGCCTCGTTGTAATCTGTCTAGTCAAAGGGAAAATTTGGGCACAGATATTTGCATAGGGAGAATGCCATATGAAGAAGAAGGCAGAAATGTCCAAGCCAAGTATGACCAAAGATTGCCCGCCAACCACCAGAAGCTAGAGGGGAGCATGGAGCAGGACCCAGCCCTGGCTCTCCGGCCTCGAGAACTGAGAGAGTGAAGTTTTGTTGTCTGGTCCCTCTGTCTGCATCCCTTTGTTGCAGCAGCCTGGGAAACTAGTACAGGAACCAGGCAGGCCTCACTGAGGAGATGGCTTTGAGGGAAGATGTGAAAGCAGAGAGGGTACCTGGGGGAAGAGCACACCAGGCAGAGGGAACAGCCAGTGCAAAGGCCTTGAGGCAAGCACTTGCCTGCAGCATCTGAATTAGAGCAAGGAGGCCAGTGAGCAGGAAGTGTAGGGAGCAGAGTTGTAGGAGAGGAAATGGAAGAGGGATGGGCTAATGCGCAGATCATGTAGGCACTCAGACCTTTGCACGCAGGCCTCGGCTTTCCCTCAGCGTGCCATGCAGCCATCACGGGGTTTTGAGCCAGAAAATGGCATGACCTGACTTATATTTTAAGGGGATCACTCTGGCTGCTGTCACAGGAAGGGACTTGGGGTGGGGGAGGTAACGGGAGAGAACAGAAAGTTAGGAACTGTTACAAGAGCCTGGGCTGGTGGCGGAAGAGGTGGGGGGAAGGGGTTGGATTCCAGGCACATTCTGGAAGCTCAGCTATGGGGGCTTCCTGACAGATCAGATGTAGGAGGCAAAGGAGAGGAGTCCAGGATGACGTCACGGCTTTTGGGCCGACACCTGGGAGAAGGAAGTTGCCGTCGACTGGAGCAGGAAGGTCGTGGTTCTTCCTGCTTCTTATAGGTTTTAGGAGAAGGTGGGGAAGATCTAGAGTTCAGTTCTCGACATGTTAACTGTCCAAGTTCAAACTCCTGTTCATGTTCAAAGCAGCTGCCAAAGTGATATTTCTTTTAAAAGGAAACGAATGAAAAACAAGCAAAAAACTCGAGCTGGCCAAGGCACAAAGTCCCAGCTCTTGGGCATGGGCGGGAGGGTCTTTAATAAAACCTGCCCAGGGGTGGGCTGGGCGGAGGAGGGCAAAGGGGAAAAACCTGGGACAGCTGTCATACAATAACAATCAATTTTTTTAAAAACCCTGCCCGAACACATCTTTCCACTTCTTTTTCCTCACCCCTCGGTGCTCCCTTATGCCTCCTGCCTCCAACGAGCCTCTGGCCACTTGTTCGTTCCTCCATCCCTTCCTTCACTCAGCGTTTGCGTAGCATTTGCTCTCTGGACACTGAATTAGGCATCGAGGCCACAGCCCTCCCGGAGCTCGCGGTGCCCGCCTGCACCATCACGTCCTCCCACACCCCAGGACCTCGGCACAAGCTGTGTCGTTTGCCTCACGTCACAGTCACTGTCTTTCTCTCCCCCACATTCACGTTCTCAGGCCCAGTCATCACCCTGTCCTCGGGCTCCTTTCTGATGCCCTGGACTCAGGGAGGTTGGCCGTTCACCCTCTGCTCTTACCGTCTGTGGGGGCTTCTCGAAGGCAGGGCCTGTCTTTACTCAGCCCTCTTTCTGTGAATGCTTGAGTGAGTAAGGACTTGAATGACTGGGTTCGGCAGCTTTGGTCTTGGCCTGACCAGTCCTCAGCTAGTGGTGTCCTGGTCAGGAACCCAGCTGAGATGAGTTGGCTGTAGCTTTGACTTCTCTTTTCGAAGGAACTATCACAATGTCCTTTTGATAACTATATGGCTTCTTAGAGAGTGGTGGTGGGCTCTCCAGGCCGAAGTCCTTGGGAGAAGAGGAGAGAGACAGACAGGTGTATCAGGTCCCCGTTAGTCCAAGCCACTAGTGCTAGCTATCCCCTGTGGCCTCTGAGGAGAGCTGAGGTAACCATGGCAACCAGGCCCTGGAGCCAGGAGTGGAAGGGAGCCAGGCCCACGCAGAGGCCTGCAGGTCAGGCTGGGCTCCAGGGCCTCATGCTGTGTGTTGGGGTGGAGGGGCAGGGGGAGACGAGGGGCCGCCCCAGGGACGGGAGGGTGAACTGGCTGTGGGAAAGGGGGCACGCGTAGGCACAGTTGGGGGTCCTGGGCTGACTAAGTGTCACACAGCACAGGGTTCTCTGGACCCTGGCCTCCATCTCTGAGAACAGGAACGGCAGGCAGATAAGGAGAAAGACACCAGTAAAGGTGCAGCGGGGGCGGGGGATGGGGAGGGTCAGATATCCACATAAAGTGCTGACAGAAGACAGAAAAACAATGACACCGAGTCTGAGAGACGCACAGAGAGATGGATGGAGAGACAAAGGGAGAGCGCTAACTCGAGAAGTAGAGTGAAAAAAAAAGGTAAGAGATAATGGGAAAAATAGATACAATAAGCCAGGAGGTAGAGACAAACGGGCAGAGAGTCAGAATCAATGAGAGGGGAACATGGAGAGAACGTCGGTAAGAGAGAGACCAGAGAGGGAAAAGAGAGAGAGAGGCGGAAGAAACACGGAGGGCCAAAAGCAAGATAAAGAAAGAGGAGGGTCAGAAATAGAGAGATCAGCAGGAGAGGGGGAGGGAGGAAGTGGAGGCAGAGAGAGGAAACGGTCAGCTCGTTGGCAGAGGGGCCGGCTGAGGCCCAGTGGAGGCCCCCAGCCCTGCCCCACGCAGGATTTGAGACCCCTGCCAGGTGATGGACCCGGGAGACAACCTCGTCTGCTCCAGGAAAGGTCACCAGGACTCTGTCCCTTGCCTTCCCAGGAGAGCGGCCAGGCAGGGTGCCCGCAGGCCCAGGTGTCCCTGGGCTGTTCGAAGGGACCGCAAGGAGCAGCTGCAGTGGCGCAGGAGCAGCAGCAGGCTGGCCGCCGAAAGGTTTCCTGGTGGCGGCCGCACCCCCAGGGTCCTCCATATGTCCTGTGCATATGTTTAGCAACCTGCCTCCAAACTAGGAGCTGTGTTTACCCCCACAGCGCTGCATGACTGTCTATTGTTGCCGAAAGGAAGCTGGCAACGTTTTAACATTTCAAGGTGGTGTGTCGCCACTTTGGCAGGTTGGGCGTCCCAGGCAACCTCCAGTCCCTGCTTCATGGAAAAATAAAAGCTACTGTTTTGCCTCCAAGAAATAAATTCTTCACAGATGATGATGGGACTTAATACACTTATATTTCCCCTGAAGACAAATGAGAACTATAGAACCCAGTATCTACTTTTGCTTTGACTGCCAGAAAGCTCAGAGCTAAATTGCAAAGATTAAAGCATTTTTAACCAGTGTCTAAACAGAGGAATCGGAACTGGAAGTGCCTGGATGCCAAAGGCTTTCCAGAGCCCCTGAAATTGTATGCAAAACTATTGTCTTAGTCAACTTGGGCTGCTGTAACAGAATACCATATACCGGGTGGCTTAAATGACAGACATTTATTTCTCACAGTTCTGAAGGCTGGAAAGTACAAGGTCAAGGTGCCAGCAGATTCAGTGCCTGGTGAGGGTCCTCTTTCCGGTTTGCAAAAGGCTGCTTTCTTGCTGCACCCTCACATGATGGAGAGAGAGAGATCTGGTGTCTCCTTCCCTTCTCGTAAGGGCACTATTCCCATCACGGGGGTTTCACCCTCGTGACCTCACCTGACCCTGTCCACCTCGCAGAGGCCCACTGCCTGATACCGTCACGTCGGTGTTGGACATACTCAGAGCCGTGTGCAGCCCTCTAGGGCTCAACTGTTCCTTTGAGTTCTCGTTATTTTATTTTGGGGGCAGTGGTTCTAGGGAACAGGCTATGGAAAATGGGGTACGGATTGTTCAGTGGGTTTTCGTCTCTAACGAAGTGCTACTGCTCTCCTCGGCTGGGCCCCCGGGGAGGGGCTCAACTTTACCCATGATCCCCGTGGGTGGGCCTTGGGGGTCTTTCCTTGTCTTGGAAAGTGTGGAGGGACTGGGGCCACTTCTGCACTCACAGGGTCGCCTTATGTTCAGTAAGTCCCCAGGGAGACAGCCTTCCCTGTGACCTGTGAAGGCCATGACTGCGGGGGCCACATCTGTTGGGTTTGCCGTGCTGTGCCCAGCACTCGCCTGGCATAGTTGCTGGCACACGGGCACTACTCTAAAATGCCAGCTGGATGAACAAAACCTCTGATTTGAGGGATTATGCCCCAGAATGCACGCGGCGTCTCTGACCACAGGTGCTCCAACACACGGATCATCAGAAATAAGATCTTTTTGGCCGGGGAAGATATGCTATGCTCTTTGATATTTTTCCCTTTAGAGGATTTAATCTCTTAATTCTGTTTTGCTGAAGCTGATATTTATTATCTGATTTGTTTCTTTAGTCACTAGATATGTACTGAGCCCCTGCCAGTTGCTGGGTGCTGTGAATTGGCTACTGGACGAAGCCATCCCAAAGAGCCTGGTCCATGCACACTCAGTCATAGGCTACTGAGAAATTTGTTATGTTGCAGTCCTCTGGGTGGACCCAAGGTCTTGTGGCAAAGGTCAACTTCTTAAAAAGTGGAGCCCCTAAGCTGACATTCTCAGGGAGCTTTATGGAGTTAAGCTGTTTATGCTGGGGAAGCATTTCTAAAAACGGCACATGGGGCCTTTTATCCACCTTCTAATTGGCTCCTGCACTTGGGTAACAGGGGGAATAAATAAAGCACAGCTTGCCTCTAGGATTATTAGAGGTTTACATATTTGGAATAAAAAGCAAGGAACCAGGCAGGCAGTCGTAGGGAAGAAGAACCTGGGAAGAAGAGATGCTGGAAGGAGAGAAGTGGACAGCCAGACCGAGGGGCCCAGGCCCCGGCTCCGCTGGCCATCGGTGGGTGAACTTGGCTGCCCCTTACCCGCTGTGATCTGTAAGGCTCCTCATCTGCAAGGAAACTCGCTCGGGAAAATTGCTTTAGATGAGTGAACTACTCTCCTCGCCCTCTCTGCCGGGAGGCCTTATTCCCTGTCTCCCTTCGCAAGCTCCCGCACAGCCTCTGGTCAGAATGCTGGACGGAGGTCAGCAGGCTTCGCTGTGGAAAACAAGAAGTCACAGGGAAGCTGATCTCTGTCCAGTGCTCGTTAACAGCAGAGTCAGATGCGCTCTGTGTTTTTTTGGTGGAAGGGTCCTGAGGGTCAGTTCACAGATTGGCACTCGAACTAGCTGTTCCCATTAAATGAGTCAGTCAAAGTGTGAACATTAATTTGAGTAAGTGCATCAGCCTCACTCTGAAAAATAAAAAGATGCCATTAGGCAGCATGGATGTGTACCAACACACACACACACACACACACACACACAGCACAGACATGTGCACACACACAGCACAGACATGCACACACAGCACAGACATGCACACATACATACAGCACAGACATGCACACACACATATACAGCACAGACACGCACACACACATACAGCACAGACACTCACACACATACAGCATAGACATGCACACACACATACAGCACAGACATGCGCACAGACATGCCCACACACATACAGCACAGACATGCACACACACAGCACAGACATGCACACACACATATAGCACAGACATGCACACACACAAGCATAGACATACATCACACACATAAGCATGAACTTGCACCATGCATGCGCATATAAAAGCACTGACATGCACACTTACTCAAAGATGCACATACACGAGCACATGCGTGCACACACACTCAGGCGGAGGGCCAGCCACCTAGCACAGTTCCTTCCATCTCCAAGGCCTCGTGAGCTCCACGATGGGAACTAGAACCCCAGAGCACACGACAGGGTGTGCAGTTGCTAGTTGTTCCCATTTAGCAGATGGGGAGGCTGACGCAACAGGAGAATGCTCCCCGAAGCAGCGAGATAAAGTGGTTCAGAGCTCAGGTCACCCGAGTTTGAATCCCAGCTCTGCCACTTGGCTGTGCAACACCCGTCAAGTTCCTTAGCCCTTCTGTGCTTCAGCGTCCCCATCTGTGAGGCGGGGATGACAGCAGTCAATACTCAGGACATTCTTAGCAGAGCACCTGGAACGTCGCGAGTGCTCTGCGACAGTGCTTAAGCGAGGAACCCCGTTTCTGAGGAGAAGCAGAAGCCTCTGGAGTCTTCCCGTTTGGGCACAGAGCACCTCCATCAGGGAGAACTTGAGGGAGGTCCTTTCTTTTGAGCCTGGTCACCCGGGCGTGTATGTTTGGAATCGGGAGGCTAAGTGAGGGAGCAAAGAGAAAAGGGGTCCTAGATTCCTGGGGCTGCCATAACAAAGTACCTCAGACCAGATGTCTTAAAGGGACAGAAGTTTCTGGTCCCACGGTTCTGAAGGCTGGCAGTCTGTGATCGAGGTGGCAGTGGGGTCGCGCTCCTCCTGAGATTCTGGATGGCCTCTCTCCCTGCTTCGTGCTGGCCTCGGAGGGCGGCCAGAGCCTGCGGCCTTCTCGGCCCTGCAGCTGTGCGAGTCCGACATCTGCCTCCACCGTCGCACGGCTTTCTCTCCGTGCGTCTTCGCAGTTCTCCCTCCCGTCTGTCTCTGTGTCTGAACTTCTTCTTTCTTTCTTTTTTTATTGAGGATACCAGCCATATTGGATTAGGGCCCGCCCTAATGATCTCATCTTAACTTGATCACCTACGGAGACAATGTTCCCAAATAAGGTCCCATCCCATTTACTGGGGGTTAGGACCGCAGCATCTTTTGGGGGAACACAATTCAACCCATAACAGAGGAGGAGGGAAGGAAGGTGGCAGGAGGGAGGAAGAAAGGGTTGAAGAGAGCCAGGAAGCAGAAGCCAGCCTGTACTGCCGAGGTAACAGGAGCAGGACCCATGATGACACGCGGCCCTGTCACTGCGACAGCAGGTGCAGATGTCCTGGAGCCCGGAGCTGGCCCAGTGTGGATCCAGGTTCCTTGGTCCCACTCTCTGCGGCCGACAGGCACCCCAGACCAAGAAACTGACCTCAAATTCAATGACCAGGAGGAAGACTAGCATTCTGGTCACCACACCCAACACACCCAAGTGGCCTGCAAGCCCCAAACGACTCCTTAAGGGTCACTGAGCTTCAAAGCAGGTGCTCCTTCCTGGCTAGAGGGAACCCGTAGGCCAGTCACATTTTCATTGTCTCAGAAGTCATGGCATTGCAGTCACAGTGTCTGGAGTTCTTTCTAGCTCTG
>PVJI01017448.1:0-35628 GCA_004026765.1 Micronycteris hirsuta
TTTTTTTTTTTTTGAGGGTTAACTATGCCTTTCAAAAGTAACATGGAGGGGAAGAAAAAGATCTCAGATGTCTAATGGAGTGCCTAACAGATTTCCTTATTGGAGAGAAAGATAATAAAAAAACAGAGTGGCTCAAAGTATTTCTGTTGCTTTGCTAACATCTGGACTGTGCTGCTGCTGTTGTGCTGCTTTATTTCATTTTGCTTCTATAAAACATTTAGTTTCTTTTCTGTTTTCAAGACATTCAGAGGTCATATATTTGCAAAATGTAATATCGCAAAATAGCAATGGTGAGACCTTTAGTTTCTATTGCTTTAGCAAAATATTTTGTATATACCTCTTAAAGAAAAAAGTTGTTATTCAAAATGTTTTTTTCTAAAAAAAATATGGCTAATATAAAAGACAAGTTTCTCTTCTCCTTTGACAGCAATGTATACGGCAAAACGCTCTGATCATTCTTTCTTCCATCATTTGTTCCTTTGCTGCTGTGATGAAGCAATCATTCTAAGCAATGCCGTGACAGCAAAGTCAGTAATCCAACAGCATCATCGTTTAGTGTCAGGTTGCTCCAAAGTCTTGGCAAGTTTAATGGAGGCTGTGGTGAGATATTAATCTTTTTTAGCACTATCTAACTGAACTGGTAGACTCCTCGGTCAGTCTATCTTTAAGAGTAATTCCTCTAAAGCCTAACTGAATATAGCTGAATTCTGAACCAGCAATATTTGTGGGGATATACAGTGGACCAAGTAGCCTCAACAAATCATGATCAGAATTTCCCATAAAATATGTAATCACTTTATACATATTTGTTATTAATTTATTTAAACATGTTTATTGATCACCTATTATATTCTAGGTTGAGGGGTATAACGGTAAAAGGAAACAAGTTACTTGCTAATATGCTGCTCACAACCTAACATGAAAGAGACAGAAAGATATAGGACTAAATAAATAAGATAATTTTCAATAGCATTAATTGTTATGAAGGTATCAAACAGGGTTGACATGGTGAGAAGGGATAAAAGGGTCATGACTTCAGATAAGGTGACATCTCTGAGGAGGTAACATTTGATCAGACCTGAATAAAAAGAATCGAGCATTTGAAAACTTGGGACCAGAAAATTTATGTAAAGGGAACAGCAAGTGTAAAATCATATTACACGATAGAGCTAGGAATTTTATAGATTCAGTGAAAAAAAAGGGGGGTTAATGTTAATTACTGTGCTACAGAATACCAAGCACAGCATGGCAGGCGATGAGAACGCAAAGGCAGTCAGAAACCTCGCAACGCGGCATCGCGACTGCTACGTAAGGACGCTGGGATTTTACTCTGTAAACAATGGGAGCCCACAAATAGTAGAATACTGTGGTCTTATGTGAGGTTTCAAGAGGTACAATTTTACTCTTCTCTTATTCATTTCCTCTTTTATTCTTTCTATTTCTCTTACCTTTTCGGTCCTTGATTAGTGTGCCTGTGAGGACACATCTATGAAATCGGCTTTGCGGTGGCCCTTGGGCCTGCGAAGGCCAGCCATGCTGAGTGCTCGGGGACTCACCAACATTTCCTTTCTGCTAATGATGTGATGTGTCCCAGATGTGAAGCGAACCCGTTCCCAGATGTCCTTCCTATCAAGCAATCACAGGTATAATGAATTGTAACTTTGTAAGGTGTGTTTTTAAGATTAGTGAAGTAAATGGAGTGTCAAAGAGATTTAGTTAGGAGGTGGAAAACATATGTTTGTTCTAGGGTCACTTTTGAAAATCTGTGAGGTCAATAGAATCTCCAAACATATTTTTAAAGTCTGTTTTTGTTGGTGGAATTGTGTAAGTAGCTATGAGGTTTTTACTCAAGTATAGGTTGCCATGTTATGATATAGCCTTTTTTTTTTTTTTGTAATGGTAAATGCACATTTTAAAACCTTCTTAAAACAACTTTGAAATTTGTTCAACTCTAAATATTAACATTTCCGTTTCAAAAACTGAAATGCATGTTAGTATGTTTGTGTGCACATTTGAATCATTGTGATTCAATTAAATTGAAATGGAAAAATTCAAAGAGCACAAATGTTGAGCTTCATTAGAAGATCAAGCACCAGAAGATATGTGTTTAGTTTCTAATGAAAAGTTACAGAGGCTCCAAACATCACTCTCTGAGAAGACCCACGGGGAGATCTGGACCATCACTTATCTACTGACTTGATCTTCCCTTAGAGAACCTGAGGCCTTTCTTTTTTATCCCTCTCATTCATCACATTTTGTGAAAACACTCAAGGGCCCAGTGACAAATAGGGATTACTAACATTGCTTAAACTTTCTTGGTCTGATCTCCCAATGTAGACTTTAGGTACACATACAAAAACACATCTATCATTAAAATTCTTAACAATTTTCAGCAGATCAAAAAGAAAGATATGAACTATCAAACTACAAATAAGATTTGTAACTCCTGAATCAAATAAGGTATAAGATTACATGAAAGGCAAGTGATATTAAATAATGAAAAGTCAATTTGCAGATTATGTTTTCTATTCAGTTAATTTTTTGGACATTCCGATTTTGTTGTGAATATATATTACATGTGTCTTAATGATAGCTTTTGAGTAACTCCAGAATTGTTGCCTATACTACTATTTAACACAAAAATGACTAATTTGATTTACAACAGGATTTATCTGGAAAGAAAAGTCTAAGAAATTTTCCATCCCACTGGGATATTTTGACAAATGCAACAATTGAAGCTGATTGGCTTTCTCTACAAGTGATATCTTGGCCTGCCACCATAATTCTGACCAGAGGACTTGAATTCGCTTCTACACAGTATAATAATAAAAGCTTCCACCTCTGACCCTTGAGGAGTTACTTATGAATAGATGAGCACTTTTAGTTGCCTGAGTTATACATCACTTTTTAAACTATTTCATTGTTTTATACATTCATATAATTGATACTTGAAACATTTGATGAAAGACTATTTAATGAGAGTGGAGCTAATCAATTCCTTTTTGTGTGAACTGGTATAATTTAGATCAGAAAAATCTACCTCTGTCCATTCTCCCCTGTTCTCATGAAAAAACAAGCCACCTGAGTACAGTGTCACGAGCTGCTAAAATACTGGTTCTGAGGGGAAAATAGAGGGACAATGTAGAGAGTTCCAACAGGGTTTACTACTCCATTGGGAGAAATGTGAAACTTCTGAAGCTCCCGTCACTCTGCCTATTGCCCGATGCCATGTTCAGGGATACACAACAGAGGGAATGTCAGGAACTAGGAGGGTTCCTTGTGGACTTCATGGGGCACTGTTGCCTGCCATAATATTTGAGTATTCTACTGGCATGCACCGAGCAAAGGCTGAGGATGTGAGATACATTATGAGGAACGGTCATGCTCTGTATCGACATTCAGGTAAATGCAAAGTTGATTTAAAATTACAAAGTAAGGTAGCTGAATATTAATGTACAGTAAATTTTCTCTAAATACAGCTAGTGTATATACCTTAGAATATTCTACTTTGTTATGCTTGGTATTTTGCTAATAATAATTTACCATTAAGAAAATTTTGATTCTTCTGTTTAATAAATTTGTTTCAGTATGCATTCACAGTTAGTCTATATATTGATGTAACTCTCTGATTTCTTCAAATAAATTCACAGTATTTCACTGTAATTTATTTTTATCTATATAATGAAGTTAATTATATGAATTTATTTTGAAATTATATAAGTAAGTTTCTTATTTTATTTATGAACTTTATTTCAAAAGAGTTTAAAAGGACCTTTGAAGTATTTTTTTAAACAGCATCATTGTGTCTGATAGGGTTGAGAATCAATATTGATAGAAGTTGCACAGGGAACTGTACTGCTGAGTCACTGAACTTGAGTCAGAAGACCGGGTTACAATCTTAGCTCTGCTTTGTTTATATATCTTGGGAATTTTGCAATTTTGAGCACATGGTTAGTCATCTGTGAAAAAGAATGATTTCCTGTAGTGTAGATATCTCCTGTAATTTATGAGTTTGGTATGAAATCTTGCATATAAAAATTACTTTTTATAAATTTTAAAGAATGATACAAAGAGGACATTCTAATTATTATTCAATAAACTCTGTAAGTGCACTTCCTTCTTTGGATTTGTTTGATTTTAAAGATGATTAAAGTAATCTCTTTTTAACAGACATTGAGATTTAACACCATAAAAAACCAGAATTTTCTTGATTCTTAAACAAGCATTTCTAAGCCTATATTTAGTACAAGTTATTGTCCTATGCCTAGAGGATAAAAGACGTGAGTATGCCACATTTTTTTTACAACTCAGTTACTTTTATCATTTGTACCTACATAGTGAAATTTAGCATCTAACAGGAAAATTCACATATAAATAGATACTTTCAATATCTCTCAGAGATGAAAATCTTGACCTTCAATTAATCTACATATTATAATAAAATGTTTGACTTTTGAATTAAATTTTTTGCTATATAGATAGATGAAGATGATATACACATGGATGTAGACACAGATATGAATAGAGATGAATAGCTAGCAAAATCCTTTACAAATGATATTACTATATTACCTTCTAGGTTGAACTGCTCTGCACATTCACAGAACAACATTATCCAAATAAAATGCTACTTGACTAATATATGACTACAGATCTACTTTGAAAATGGATGCTAACATTGTAGTCATATACAACGTAATTGGTATTATTGGTTTTAAATGACCCTGATGATACAAATAACTGGGTATTTCATACAGTGATAACGAAAAACAAAACAAAACCTAAAGTCTTTAGAGAGTATGAGTTGGAATGTTTTCAAACTTTTTAGCTACCTCTTACACAGAATACATGATTATTTTTTCTTGAATAATATTAATATTTCTTCAAACTTTGCAATATAAGCAATGTTTCAGAAAATCTATGCTTTGAATTTTGTCAGTGAAAATGATCTCGACTGCCTAGTGTTATCTTGTTTCCATGTGATTTCTGAAGTGTTCATACTGCTGTTTGTTTATTTATTTATTTACATTCCCAGTGATTCAGACATACCAGTGGAGATGTGTAATTTAGCACAACACTGCTAGCTTTCTTACATCAGACTCAAATAGTCTCCAAAATGGGACCATTTTCCCCCTTTTCATCATTCTGTCTTATCCATTGATTTCCTATCAGAAAGTACAAACTGAATGTACATGTTATGTCCTTTCTAATTGAGATGGTAGACTTCCATTTTAAAAATAAATTTATGAATTCAAGAAATATTTATTGGGTACTACTTTTTTAAAATACAACATTGCATGAGTTGAATTATGTCTACCAGAAAAGATACACTGCAGCCCTTACCTCCATCTAGTATCTCAGATGTGACCCCATTTGAAAACAGAGTCGTAATTAGTTAAGATAAAGGGAGTGCTAATCCATATAACTGGTGTCAAGGAAGTGAGAAATTTTTGTGTAGAGACACAGGTCGAATGCCATGTGAAGATGGAGGCAACGATTTGTGTAATCTATTTTCAAGCCGAGGAATATCAAAAATTGCCTGTCATCACCAGAAGCTAGGAATGAGACATGGAATAAAACTTCCCAATTAAGCTCACAGACACAACCAACCCTGCCAACACTGTGATTTTGGAATTTTAACCATCAGCAGTATGATAATCTACTTTTTCTGTTTTAAAACATCAGCTGTTGCCATAGCTTTACTAAACTAGTACACATTTTGGTACTGAGAAGCAGAGTGCTGTTGTAACAAATATCTAATAATGTAGAAGTGGCTTTGGAATTGGGTATTAGGTAAACACCAGAAGAGATTTGAGGTAATGATAGAAAAAGTTTAAATTGCTTTGAACAGACTGTTAGTAAAAATATAAATTCAATGTCAATTCTGCTGAGGGATCAGACAATTGAGGAGATCTTTGGAGAAAGCTTATACATATACATATACCTCTAAAATACATATACATATAATTGTCTAAATGCATATATCACCACAAACAGAGTGTTGCTAGAAATATGAACATTAAAGACGCTTCTGGTGAAGTCTCAGATGGAAATAAGGAAAACATTATTGGACATTGGAGGAAATACTACCCTTGTTATAAATTGCCAGAAACTTGCCTAAATAGTGTTCTGATGTTTATTGGTGAAAAATAAAACTTTTAAGTGAAGAAAGATATTTAGCTGAGTTTTATAAGCACAATGTGGAAGGTGCAACTTGGTTTTTCTGTCCTGCTTATAGTAAAATACAAGAGAAGAAAGGGTAAATTAAAGAAGGAACTGCTAGGCTAAAGAGAAACTGTCACTCGATAATTGGAAAAGTTTTAGCATCTACATAGTTTGCTCTGACACAGAGCCAAGGGTGTGGCTGGGAAATCATTTGCTAAACAGATCAGGTGTGATTCAGATCCAATCAATTATTTCAGCAGAAACCAAGAACTAACCAGGAAGGACTGGGGAGAACCCTTTTATTTAATGGTGTGAATGATCTGGACAGGCCATAAAGACCCACAAGGTTTCTCAGAATTTTATACCAGCAGAAACTTCCAACCTAGACAGAAAGGACAGAGACTCAGCCAAATGAAGGAAGAGAGACTAGCAAGCACACCATGTTTACAAAGGCCTGGGTCAACCATTATCTCTTGACTTTCAGAGGTTGGGGCGAATGCCCAGGACTGAGGGGTTGGGACCAACCATATGGGCCCAGATGACAGAGTATCAAGCCACAGAAAATTATTCTTAGGACTTGGACTCTAATAGAATTTAATCAGTTGGATTTTGGATGTGCTGAGGAACCATGGCCCTTTTGATCCTTTCTTTCTTTTAGAATAGAAATGTTTGCTGTATGCTAATTCCACCATTGAATTTAGAAAGTAGATAAGTTGTCTGGTTTCAAAGATTCACATATTAGAGGAATTTTGCTTCATATAAACCATAACCAATTCTCACCCATAACCGAATAGATAATGATATTGGGAAACTTGACACAGTGATATTTAGATGAGATTTTGGATTCAGGATTTATAACAGAATGGGTTAAGACTTTTGGCAATGTTAGGGTGGGTGAATGTATTTTGCATGTAGAGATGGCATGAATTTTGAGGCACTAAACAGAGGACTCTTATGGATTGAACTGTGTGCCCTAAAATACATGTTGAAATTCTAACCCCCAGCACCACAGAATTTGACCTCATTTGGCATTCGAAATTAAATAAAGTGAGCCTGTTGGAGTGGGTCTCAACCCAATGAAACACTGAACAAAACTACACTATACTATCACAACCAAATTATTAATATAATCCAATGACTTTATTCACATTTCCTCTGTTTTAATTTTACTCATTTTGTGTGTGTGTTTGTGTGTATGTATGTATGAAGTTCTTCACACTTTATCATTTGTGTAGTCATGACCCTGAAGGGTTCAAAAACCACAAAAAATCCTCATGTTACCCGTTAATGATAAGTCTCTCTTTCCCATTTGCTACATCTTCATCCCTAATCTAACACTAATCTGTCATTCATATCTAACATTTTGTCATTTAAAATGGAATCTTAATGTAAAATGTAATTTTGTGAGATGATCTCTTTTCTTTTTTTCTTTCTGCCTCAGAACAATTCCCTGAGTATTATTAGTTCAAGGTATTATGTGGTGTATCTAAGTATTTTTATATAGTTCCTTTTTTATTACTGGGTAGTATTCCATAGCATACATGTACCACAGTCTGTTTAACTATGGACCTGTTTAAGGACTTCATGGATGTTTCCAGTTTGGGGATATAACAAATCAGGGTGTATGAACATGAACATACAACTATTTATGTGAACATAAATTTTCATTTCTCTGCGATAAATATCCAAGTACATGATTGCTGGAACATGTGGTAATTGCATCTCAAAGTCAGAAAATTAACAACTTTAATTCCATGTACAACTTTAATTCCCTTATGCCATTCAATCCAACATATTCACAGATTCTGGGATGATATTGTGAATATTTTTGTGGGAGGATACTGTTCTGCTTAACACAATTATTTTAGTTTTTCTAGGGCTTGTGCCTTAACACATAAATTTTATAAAAAGATTTTCTGTTTCTACAAAAAATCTTGTGGCAGTTTTGATAGGGGCAGATCAATTTGGTAATAACTGACATATTTACAATATTGAATCTTCTAACCCATGAATGTGGTTTTTCCATTTACTTGAGCATATATAAACTATATTTCTTCAGCATTTTGTTAAACAGATATAATACATATTTTAAGTAATACCTATGTGTTTCATTTTATTTTAAAGAAATTGTAGTGGTATTATGTTCTTAATTTTGGCTTCCACATGTTTGTTGTTAGTACAAAGAAGTTCAATATTTAATATATAACAGCTTTATTGAAATATAACTCACATAACATAAAATTCACACTTCAAAGTGTTGTTAGTATATGCACAGTTATGCAGCCATTACCACTATATAATGTTAGAATCCTTTCATCATCCCGAAAAGGAATACCATACCCTTTAACAGTTAATCCCCACCGATAGCATATGGCAACCAGTAATGGACTTTGTCTGTAGATTTCTCCCATCTGGAAATTTTATATGAAGTGAATCATGCAATATGTGGCTTTTTGTGTATTGCTTCTTTTATTAGTTTGTTTTCAAGGCTCATTCATGTTGTAGTATGTGTTGGTTCATCACTTCTTTTTTGTTTTTACTTTATTTTTGTTATTGACAGTATTATAGCAAACTACAGAAATGATCCCTGAAAGTATAGCCTTTGACAGTATTATAGATGTCCCCATTTCCCCTACTCCTTTTCCTTACCTCCATGCAATCTTCAACCTCCTTCCCTCTGTCTATCGCCACACTGTTGTCTGTGTCCATGCGTTATGCATATACAGGGTCTGGCAAAATTAATGTTGTTATTACAAAATCATAAACATGTAATTCCGTAACATAATAATATCACACTCAAGCACACCATATGACATTTTAGGTGAAATGTTCAAATTGCTGTCCGTCTCGTGAGAGATATTCACTTACCGTACCAAGCATATTCAAGCAAGCCTTACTTCTGCTGGACCCTGTATGTTCTTTGGCTAAACTCTTCACCTTCTTTCACTCAGTCTCCCAACCCCCTTCCCTGCTGACAGCTGTCAGTCTGTTTCATGTATCCATGCCTCTGTCTCTATTTTGTTCTTCAGTTTATTTTGTTCATTAGATTCCATATATAAGTGAGATCATATGGTATTTGTCTTTCTCTGACTGGCTTATTTCACTTAGCATAATAGTCTCCAGGTCCATCCATGCCGACACAAAAGGTAAGAGTTTCTCTCTCTCTCTTTTTTTTTTACTGCTGCATAGTATTCCACTGTGTAGATGTACCAGCGTATTTTTATCCACTCATTTATCAATAGGCATTTGGGCTATTTCCAAATTGTGGCTATTGTAAATAATGCTGCTATGAACATAAGGGTGCATATATTATTCTGAATTGCTATTTCGAGATTCTTAGGCTATATTCTCAGTAGGGGGATCACTGGGTCAAAAGGCAGTTCTATTTTTAATTTTTTGAGGAAATTTCATGCTGTTTTCCACAGTGACTGCATCAATCTGCGTTCCCACCAACAGTGCAGTAGGGTTCCCTCTTCTCCACATCCTCTCCAACACTTGTTGTTTTTTGGTGTGAGGTGATATCTCATTGTGGTTTTAATTTGCATTTCTCTGATGATTAACGATATCAAGCATCTTTTTTTCATGTCTATTGGCCATAGGCAGTAAAATCTCAGACATCTCTTGTGGCAATATTTTTGCTGATCTATCTCCTAGGGTAAGGGAAACAAGGGGAAAAATAAACAAATGAAACTACATCAACCTAAAAAGTTTTTCACAGCAAAAGAAACCATCAACAAAATGAAAACAGAACCCAATTTATGGGAGAACATCTTTGCCAGTGTACGTCTGATAAGGGGTTAATTTCCAAAATATATAAAGAACTTATACAACTCAACACCAGAAAAGCAAACAATTCTAATTAAAAAATGGACAACGCACCTGAATAGACACTTCTACAAAGAGGACATACAGATGGCCAGTAGACATACTTCACCACTTTTTATAGTCAAATAATACTCCATTTGATAACCCACAATTTGTTTATTTGTTCATTCACTGATGCCCATGTTTTCATTATTTTGCTAGTAGGAATAATGCTGCTTGGACAACTTTATATAAGTCTTTGTTTTGACATATATTTTCAATTTTCTTGAGTATATCCTTGGGCCACGTATATTGATGATATAATTACTTTTTTATTAACAATAGGATGTCTTTTTCTAACAATTTTTTTTTACTTTAGTCATATGATTTTTAGTCTATCTACTGAGATGATAATGTGGTTTTATTATTTTTTCAGTATGGTTTATTATATTACCTAATTTTTAAATAGTAAATTAACCATAACATTTAGGAATAAACTCTGATTGATCATGACATATTTTTATATGCTATTAGATTTCTTTACATTGTATTATCTTAAGCACTTCTATATTAATGTATGTATGCTTATGAATGATCTCTAACTTTTTCAAAGTTTGATTTATGGCCTCATAAAGTGGAATTTTTCCTCCTATGTTATTTGAAAGAGTTTCTGTAGAGTTAAGTGTTATTTCTTCCTCTTATTTGTCAGACTACACCAGTAAAGCCATTTAGAATTGGAAGTTTCTTAGTGGAAAGGTTTTAAATTTATACATTTATTTTATTTAATTACTGAGTTATTTGGATGTTCTATTTATTCTTATTTCAGTCTGTTAATTTCTGTTTTACAATAAATTTGTTTTCAAATTTATTGAGAAAATTGCTAATAATATCTCTTTTTTTCCATAGCTGAGGATTCTTACTTTTGTCCTCTTTTTAATTTTTAATTTTGAAAAATATATTTTCCCTCTTTTTTTCCTGATGAGTCTTTCTGGGAAGTATTAATTTCGAAAAGATCTTTTGAAAAAACAACTTTTGGCCTTGGCTATTTTCCTTACTATTGCTTTTTTCCTGTGACATTGATTTGCTTTCTTATATTTACTATTTGCCATTTTTACTTGACATGAATTTAAATTGTTCTACTTTGAGGGTTGAAATTTTGTTAGAAATTTGCTTAAACTCAGATCACCTCTGCTTTTTAACTCTGACAATGATTTTAATCCCCTTTCAATTAGGCCTCCAAACTAAATACTTTGGGTTAGATATCAGCATTGAGTCTGCCAGACCTTGTAATTGTGAGATCACCTAACTGCAAGACCTCCAGTATACTGTATAGAAAGACTGGGCCCTTAAAAACACACAAGGACCTCCTTTTACCGTGGGTCCCAGATGAAGAACACCTGCTACACAAATTAATAGTAAGGGACATAGAATGTGATATAGGTCTATTAACACGGATTTGGTGAAAGAATCCAATGTTGTTATTGAAGTTGTATTCTTTCTAATTAATTTTGGATTTACTTGTACTGTCATGTTGGAAACTAGTTAGGAAACAATGAGGCAGTGAAGGGTTAAATTTCCTTGGCAGGGTTTAGTAATTATAGATATTGATTACTTTAAAACATCATTGAGTTGACAGGATAAGAAAAGCCCACTTGTCTCACTGTTTGGTCCTTTTATTTCTCACAAGATGGATGAGTTAATAAACAAGGAGCAAACACTCCCATAAATTCAGCATCTGTAATATTTGTCACCTTCGGAATTACTTGGATGAGAGCACCATCCTTTATGTGAATCCACGGGAGAGAACTAGCAGACTTTCCCTAGAATCTGTATCCCACACTGTGATTAATGCGATGTTGAGGTTTGAAAGAAGTAGTGTCATTAGGCACAAATGCATGGAAAAAGAACCATGTTGCCTGTATAGTGCATCCCAAACATGCTAAGCCTGTTTTCACAGGTTATGGTTTTACTCAGTAGCATGATTTTAATACAACTTATTTCCTATAACACAATTTAAAAGAATAAGAAGTTAAAATGCACATTACACACAAAGATAATTTTTTAAACCAGGTAGAATAGTGAGCTGTCTCCCAGTTAAAAATATAATTAATGGATACTTTTTTAGCATTAACATAAAGGTCGATAGTTAAATGTCCTCGCTTTAAAAAGGAAGGAACTGAGACTTAGGAGTTATGATTTTTTCAAAGAATGTTCAAATGCAGAATGGCCTAACTATGCCCATCTAAGTATAGAATAATTAGGCATATTTAGTAAATCATGGAGGGTTAATTCATACATTGGATAGCTTACTTTTTTTCTGTTTTATACAAATGTGGTAATTATAAATATCTAAATTTGATTTAGTTTGTGGATGAAGTACTTTTTGATAAGTAAATCTTCATTTCTTTTTTAGATTTGGAATAGAAAATTTTGATAGATATAGAGAACAAGGCAGGTTTGGTTTTCTAAAATTTGAGCTGAGTCGATGAAAAACTTAATGTAAATAAAAAATAAATATTGGTCAATTAATATGAGTTTTTAAACAAAAAAATCAGGATTCCCTAACCTATAATTGTGCCTTTTATAAAGGTGAACTGATCTAGCAAATAAAATTAAGTATATGTTCTGCAATATTTGATGTATTGTTGACTTCTTGTTCACTTAATACATGTCTGGATTCTTCTTTTCAAGCCCATGGACAAAACTAAAGGAGAGTAGGAATGAAGGTGAGAAGTGGTGGTGGATCGGGGAGGGGAGGGTGGGGGGAGGGAAATGGAGACAACTTGAACAACAATAAAAAATAAAATAAATAAAAATCAAGGCTTTAAACCTAAAAAGAAACAAAACAAGATAATTGTGAAACCAGAAGTTTGGCCACACTAATATGGGATTTTATTGTTCTACTGACCATGGGCATACTTCATTCAATTGTCAGTAACCATGAAAATAATTGTAAATTTTTATGATTAGAATTAGCTGTTCAAATAGTGAGCAAGTCAAATGACAGGAATTTAGTGCAGTCTGTATTTTTACTATTTGTAATTCGGTTTTATTATCCCCTTTAATGAGAAGCTCAGGGTAAACATGTTTACTTTAGTATCTATATAATTCTAATTCAACTGGTAAATGTTTGTTACAAAAATAATCAAATAATAGTAATTAGAATGGCTTATTAAATGTAAGAGTGAAACTTAATAACTTTATTTAAAGGTAATTTTTTTTCCCTCTGCCAGCATCTCTTTCCAACTTGCTGGACGTTAGTAACAAGCAACAAGGGAGAGGAGGTGTGATCAGCATCTTCTGCCTTTCTGCTGTGCCCTTCACCCCTCTTTCTTTAGCTAAGGCTCTGACTCATCCGGAATCTCACGCAGGAAACGAAGAAAAGAGGGAACAGAAAAGGGCAGGCATTTCCTTCCTAAGCAGACAAAGAAATAAAGGCTTTGGTGAACGTTTAGAGGTAGCTTTTCAATTCCTATTTCCCTTGACCACATTTATTAATAAGCAAGAAGCCTCAAGACAGAAATAAGTTTTAATATGCTAAAAAAAGTGATTTTAGTCTGAGATAGTCTTTATAAGATCAAAATGAAAAAAAAATTATGTTTTTGGAGTAGAGGGAAGTATGTGTGTTAGGAATCAGGCTTTTGTTGTTGAGTGATATCTGGAAGTATAATTTGTGATTATATGTATATCCAATTTCTAAAGTATGTTACTTCTCTGGCGATTCTACTGGAATAATAACCATAGTATGTGCTTGAAATCTTCCCAGGCAACATATATGAGTACACTTATTTAAATATTTGGTGGAGAAAAGGGGTTTGCTTTACTAAATAAGAAAAGAAAAATAATAAGCACATGGAATAAATTAATTCACATTAAGGAATGAGAATTTGGATGAGTAGCTATATTATTAATTGTTGAGTGAGGAAATGACTTCTTACTTGTATGACTTTGTACCTTTTACACTTTCTCTGGGTAATCTCTGTATCCTGGAGCTCTATTTTCCTTTCCATTAACATGAAATTGGACAAGATGAAGATGGAGCGCAATGGTAGAAATGTTATTTATCCTTGCCTCTTTCTAATGGGAAGAACGACTTCTACTCTGAGTCCAAAATGACATTTATTCCCTTATTAGGCAGATATATGAATGTGGTGATAGTAACACTCCGGGTGTGTCTTCACCACCATAAGTAATCAACTGTAACCAGTTCATGCTCATACTTCTGTAGGTCACAATAAAAGAATACAGTTCTTTTTATATTGCTTGAAGAATTACATATGACCAATAGCTAAAAGTAATAGTCAGATTTTGGTTAAGTATAAAGTAAGGCCTTCTAACTCTCTAACTAGAAAGAGTCAGAATGAAAAAGAGTTGCCTTGGAGCAAATCTGCTTCTATTAAATGAATGTGCTCTACTAGATTTTAGAAAAGCACTTGTGGCATTTTATAAGGACAGGGGTTTTAACCTCCATATCTATGTAAAATCTCAACTATTCACATACTGACATGGTATTTTCACTATTATTAAATTAACAGGTTTTTAAAAACTCAACTTGGTTTTATTTATCTAAAAAAATTAAACATGGTTTCAACCTAAGCACATTCATGAAACCCAGGAATTTGCAAGTAATAGCTTATTTTTCTATTACATATTTAAAAAATTGATAGCTATTAAAAGTTTAAATATACATGTGTATACTCCTAAATCATTGTATGCACTAGCACTGAGAAACAGTATTCTAATTTGGAAGAGATGCCATTAAGCTTCCTTTCAGCCACAGGATTTCATACTTTCCTATATCTTACATTAGATATGCACTTTTATTCATATATTTTATGTATTCATATTTTCATATTCATGAGTATAATTATGTATGGCATATGTGATATTGGTGATTAATATTTAGGTCTGAGCATGGTTGCCCACTGTAACAATGTTTGGTAATAAAAAGATATATCTCTATCGTCTCATATAAAATGGAATAAAACAAGCTTGGCAGCACTTCACTGCTTTATAAATTAAGCCCAGTGGGCATTGCTGCTTTAAGCAATGTCTTCATGCAGTAAGATATATTGTAGTCCAAGTTTGTTAACCTTTCAGAAAATAAATTTACCCACCAATAGTTGCGCATAGTTTTCCTTGGTTTCAAGAGTCTTTGAAGATTTACTGCCTCCCAGATTTCCCACATCAACTCTCTCACTTACTTGTACTTATGTTACAGATATGCTGGTTTTCTCTGAGATTTCTATTTTTTTAATTATAGTTTATTGTTTTGGCTATTACAGTTGTCCCAGTTTTTCCCTTATTCCTCCCTCTACCCAGGCCCCCAACTCCTGCAGACAATCCCCACACCATTGTCCATGTCTGTGGGTCATGTATTTTGGTTCTTTGGCTACTCTGTTCTCTGTGCCGTGCTTTATATCCGCAGGATTATTCTGCAATAACCAATCTGTACTACTTAATCCCTTCAGCTTCTTTGTCCATCCCCCTGACCCACTCCCATCTGGCAACCATCAAAATGTTCTTGCTCTATGATTTTGTTTCTATTCTGTTTGTTTGCTCATTTTGTTTTTTTAGAACTAGTGTTGATTGATATGTATTTATTGGCATTTTATTGCTCATATTTTGGTTTTATTCTTCTTATATTTCAAACAATACTGGTTTGGTGATGATAAACTCCTTTAGCTTTTTTTTTATCTGGGAAACTATTTATCTGTCCTTTGATTTTAAATGATAGCTTGCTGGATAGAGTAATCTAGGTTGTAGGTCCTAGCTTTCATCACTTTGAATATTTCTTGACAATCCCTTCTAGACTGCAAAGTTTGTTCAGCAAGAAGAAAAAAGAATACAGAGGGGAAAACAACAAGGGTAATGTAAGAAATCTTTGAGAAAACTTCAAGCATACCAACACTAGCATCATGGGGATGCTGGGAGGAGAAGCAAGAGAGCAAGAATTCGGAAGCTTACTTCAACAAATAATAACAGAAAACATCCTTAACTTGCTAAAGGTAATAGACATACAAGTCCAGAAGCATAGATAGTCCCAACAAGATGTACGCAAACAGGTCCACACCAAGACACATCACGATTAAAATGTCAAAGGTTAAAGACAAAGGGAGAGTCTTAAAGCAACAAGAGAAAGGCAGTTAGTTACCTACAAGGGAGTTCCAATAGGACTGTTACCTGATTTCTCTGACATTTCTAAATCCTTACTCTATCATAATTCTTACATCTTTTCATTTGCCTTGCAGCATCTTCACTTTTGCTTAGCACATACTTATTCCGTAAAGGGACACTTCATGGCTCCTTCTCAGACTGTCTTTCTAAATGCTCAAACTATGTACTTGCTATGTATTCTCAAATCTCTTTCTACTTTCCCCTTTGAAACAAGTAAAACTCTTATAATTTTTCAGTGTCTATTTTAGTTGCTATTTTTAGTTACTATTTTGTTATACAGTTCTATGAAGTTAAACCCATGCATAGATTTGAAAATCGTCATCACACTCAAAATATTAAATAATTCTTTTAGTCCAAAGAACTTCTAGTTCTTTATTTTTTAAAATTTACTTATTTTTAGATAGAGTGGGAGGGAGGGAGAAAGAAAGGGAGAGAAACATCACTGTGTGGTTGCCTCTTAAGTGCCCCCTATTGGGGGCCTGGCCCACAACCTAGGTATGTGCCCTGAGGACTGGGAATTGAACTGGCAACTCTTTGGTTCTCAGGCTGGTACCCAATCCACTGAACTACACTAGCCAGGATTTCTTGATCTTTCTTTATAATCACAATTATACCCAACACTGTATCCCTTGGTACACGCTGATTTCTTCTTCTTACAACAGTTTTGTCTGCCCGAAAATGCCATGTATATGGAATCATACAGTATATACATTTTTGAAACTGGCCTCTTTTGCTCAGAATAATGCCTTTGATATTCATCGATGCTATTGCATCTATTTTTATGGCTCACTACTATTGTATAGTATGATTGCACCCAAATATGTTTATTCATTCATCTTTTTGAAGGACAATAGGGTCGTTTTCAGGTTTTGATGATTATTGGTAGAACTGTTGTAAACATTCATATACAAGCTTTTGTGTGAACATGGGCTGTTGTTGTTTTCTCTAATGTAAATATCCTGAAGTATAATTACTGGGTCATGTGGTTTTTAAAAAAATATTTTATTGTTTTTATTATTGAGTATTTTTATGTTTTTTTAAAAAATTACATTACATTTTATTATTTATTTTTATTGCTTTTTTTCATTACCATTTAGTCCCTTTATACTCCCCTCCTCCCAGCAGTCGCACCCTGCTGTCCATGTCCATGAGTCCTTTTTCCTTTTTGCTCAATTGCTTCATCCTCTTATCTCCCCATTACTAGCTGTCATCCTGCTTTCCATTTATGAGTCTGTCCACACTTTCCTTGTTAGTTCTGTTTATTAGATTCCACATATGAGCAATCTCACTTCCTGGAATATTTCAGAAGGGACCCAACACACTAATTCAAAAGAACATAAGCACCCCTGTGTCAATTGCAGTATTATTTACAATCACCAAGATATGGAAGCAGCCCCAATAGATGAGTGGGTAAAACAGCTATGGTATATTTATGCAATAGAATACTATTTGGCTATAAAAAAGAAGAATATTGTACTCTTTGAGACAGTATGAATGGACCTGGAGAACATTAAGCTAAGCAAAATAAGCCAGTCAGGCACAAGTGTTTAATAGGAATTGCCTTGAATCTATAGATTATTTTAGGTTTATGGACATTTTAATGATGTGAATTCTCCCAATCCATGAATATGGTAAATGCTTCCAGTTGTCTTTTGTCTTCCTTCCTTTCTTTTCTTCCGTGTCCTATACTTTTTAAGCATAGGCCATTTACCTCTGTGATTACATTATATCTAGGTATCTATTTTGTTGTTGTTGCAATGGTAATGTTAAATAGGATTATTTTCTTAGTTTTTCTTTCTGAAAGTTCATTATTGGTGAACAACCAGGAAAACATAGACAAATTCCTACAAATATACAATCTTTCAAAATTCAATCAGGAAGAATCAGAAAACCTGTTGAAGCAGTAACCAAAAACCTCCCAGCAAACAAAAGTCCTCAACCAGATGGTTTCACAGGGAAATTTTACCAAGCATTCAAAGAAGAATTAATATCTGTCCTCCAAACTATTCCAAAAATTCAAGGAGAAGGAGGACTTTCAAGATCTTTTTATGAGACCAACATTATCCTAATTCTAAAACCAAATAAAAACACTACAGCCCTAGATAGTGTGACTCAGTTGGTTTAGTATCACCCTATAAACTAAAAAAGGTCGCAGGTTCAATTCCTGGTTAGGGCACAGGCCTAGGTTGTGGGTTCAGTACCTGGTTGGGGTGTGTGTGAGAATCAATACATTGATGTTTCTCTCTTTGTCTCTGTCCATCCCTTCCCCTCTCTCTAAAAGCAATAGGCATGTCCTCGAGTGAGGAAAAAAACACTACAAAGAAAGAAAATTATAGGCCGATATCCCTGATGAACATAGATGCTAAAATCCTGAACAAAATATTAGTAAATTGGATCCAGCAATACATTAAAAATATTATATACCATGATCAAGTGAGATTTATTTTTGGGATGCAAAGGTGATACAATATTCACAAGGCAATAAATATGATTCATGATATAAACAAAATAAAGGATAAAAATCACATGATCATAATAGTAGATACAGAAAAAACATTCAATAACATCCAACACACTTTTATGATAAAAATTCTCAGCAAAGTGGGAATAGAAGGATCACCCCTCAACATAATAAAAGCCATATTTGAAAAACCGATAGCCAGCATCATACTCAATGGACAAAAACTAAAGCATTTCCCTTAAGTTCAGGGACAAGACAAGGATGTCCCACTCTTATTCAACATGGTAAAGTAGGTCCTAGCCACAGTGATCAGATGAGAAGATGAAACAAAAGCATCCAAATTAGAAAGAAGGAAGTAAAACTGTCATTATTTGCAGATGACATGATATTTTACATAGAAAACCCTAAAGACTCTACCAAAAAACTATTAGATTCAATAAACAAATTTGACAAAGTGGGAGGATACACAATTAAAATTGGTAGGAAAGATAGATTTGACACGGTATGCAAGAGGTGATAAGTATGCTCTTCTTGACCAACATTGAATATTCGGTTTCTAAACCTGTTTGAACTCCCCCATATGCTTCTCTCCATTTTTTTCATCATAGTTTAATCCTTCATTTTTTCTTGCTTAAATTATAAAAGAATTCATAGCTGGTATTTCTACTTTTAGCCATGCTTGTCTTAAGTTCATTCTCCATCAGAGAATATTCCAAAGGTACATTTAATTATGAAAGACAGTTAAGTATTAGGAAATATTACTGATTTGGGAATATGATTGGAATAGATTTAAATAATTCTACTCCTTCTGATTTGAGCAAATTACTGAAATTCTCTGAGTGTCTCTTTCTTTATTTGAAAATATTGACTCAGCATAGGGTCATTGCAAATATTATAAAAATTAGCTAGTATCAGTGTTATTACTGAGTGCATACTGTGGGACAAACCATAGGCTAAGTGCTTGGTCTCTATATCACAATGTCTTCATTAGGTAAAGATTACTTATAGGTATGGAAACTGAGACACAGAACAATTACGTAACTTTTCAAGTTTGCATAGTTAGTAAATGATAAAGTGAGGTTTCAAACAGACATTTTTAATTCCACAATCTATTTTTTTAAAAACCACACTGGCCAATTTCAGACTGAGAAAGTTATAGAGTTAAGATGGATTCCAGGTTTTCTGATATTTAAAACTATATATTATTTTTAAAGAAAATATATGTAAAAATCAGGAGTACGTTATCCAATATATACAAATATTTAATAAATAGAAATGTTTAATGTTAGTTTTATAGCTATATTATTTTATCTTCCTGTTTAATACATGTTGTGGATTCTGATCACTGTATCTTAGCATAGTGATCAAGAAACTATCATAATCAGTCTTTGGTTGTATATTTAGATATTCAGATTTATCTTTAGGTCTGTCATTTTCTGACTTCCTGTCTGTTTCTGTCTGTCTCTTACTCTCTGTTACATACACACATACATATATACATATACATAAATGGACACAAAAAGACACACAAATAGTTAAAACAATATATTTTTTTGTTCCAAAATGTGGTAGGCTGCTTTGCTGCTCTTTTCATTTGTGCTAATTCCTTTGTCTACAATAGCACGTGCCCTTTTTTAAGGCTTAAATATGTTTAATGTTTATTTAATATATTTTTCAAATTTTTTAAAAAGATTTTATATTTATTTTTAGAGAGAGGGGAAGGGAGGGAGGAAGAGGGAGAGAAATAGCAATGTATGGTTGCCTCTCACATGGCCCTCACTGGGGACCTGGCCTGCAACCCAGGCATGTGCCCTGACTGGAAATCAAACCAGGACCCTTTCATTCCCAGCCTGCGCTCAATCCACTGAGTTACACCAGCCAGGGCTATTTAATATTTTTATAAGAAGTTTTTTTCTCCAAGTAATCTTTACAACCTTCACTGTCATACTCTGTGTTTCCATATTTTATTATCATAGTATATATCACTCTACATCACATTCTTTCATATTTCAAATTGCTCTTTTAGGCAACAAGCTTCCTGAGGTCAAGGTCATGTTTTATAGCTCTGCTCCTCTATACTTAGTGTACACTATATGAAACATTAAAAAGCACAATTATTAATAAATTGACTGAGATAATAATCTAACAGTTAATCCTCTACATATTTCAGGAAATATTTTAGTTTGAAGATATGAAATTGTATTACTATTTTATTCCAATTTGCTAAGGTAGAAGATAAAATAAGCTTCCCAATATCCAGCTTCTCACTGATTTTTCTAGAAACATCACAGTCTACACAGAGTTCGGAATAAATTAGGAATTGTACAAAATGGCATTGATTTTTTTGTTTTTTATACTAAACAAACCAATCACTATGTCAATTCAGTCTAATCTTGAATACTTTACAGTTTGTGAAGGGATATGAACAGGAAAAGTCTATGCTTTCCTCAACCTGAAAAATATTTTTGACTGAAATATTCTATTTCATGTATTTATTTTAAGAATCAGGGGCAGAAATAAATAAATAAATACATATATGTATATATATTCATCCTTAATTTATTGTTACTTTTTCTACTTTTGACTTTATATTCAGTAAGTAGACTTATTTAAACAATTAATGCTAATATCTACAGAAAAGATAATAAAATTCAAAGGGCAAATAACCTGTTGTGAAGTTTTTCTTAAGTACTTCTACACTGAATTCTTAAAAAGTGAATCTCACCTGAGAAATATTAATTGTTCTAATACAATTCATATCATCATTTTGAAAATCTTCAGATTTGTCTGAGGAATGCCACAAATATTAAGATAAAATATTATTAGAGAAGCTAACAGGGGATCTGTGTTCATAAGTATGCTAATTGTGTTTCATCAACTTTAGACAAAAAGGCTACACTTGGAATTCAAAATAAGGAATTAATTTCAAAGTATTCCATCACTAACACAAATATACACCAACACTAACTGCCTAGATATTGTGGTAAAATTATGTATAAAATTGTGAATAAGAGTTTAAATAATTAAACAGAGCTATATATCACATTGGACTTAAAACCTTCAGTGGTAAATGGAGTAGAGTGATCATATATTTGATCATATATTTGAGACCTCCTGTAAACAGACTATTTGCTCCCCCCTCATTTTAGTACATCATTAAGTCTCAAATTCATACTTTTTAGTTATTTTACAGATCTGATCCCAGAATCCCAATTGCTGGAAACAGCCTAAGTGCAATGAGTGGTTCAAAAAACTGTGGTACATTTACACAATGGGATACTATGCAGCAGAAAGAAAAAACTCCTACCCTTCATAACAGTATGAATGGAACTGGAGAAGATTACACTAAGTGAAATAAGCCAGGATGCAAAAAAAACAAATACCATATGATCTCACCTAAAGTGGGACCTAATCAACAAAACAACAAATGAGCAAAATATAACCAAAGACTTGGAAATAAAGAACAAACTGACAGTGACCAGAGGGGAAGGGGAATGATGGACGAAAGAAGGGGAAGGGCCTAGTCAAGGACCCATGGACATGGACAAGGTGGGGAATGACTGCGGGAGTGGAGGTGGGGTGAGGGGTAGGCAATTGGGGAAACATTGAGACAACTGTAATTGAACAACAATTTAAAAAAATGAAATAGAATGTACAAATCACTATTACAAATCTAGCTTGGAACTCTGACAAATTCATGTTATTTCTTTTAATTTCTCTGGAAGAGTCAAAGTTGTATATGAAAAATATACATCACTATATTTCCAATCTGAAATAAGGTATTAATGTTATGATTTGAAGGATAGCAAGGGCTTCCAGAATTAATAATTATATGATGCAATAAATGTCATTAAATATTTACTGTTCTTCTGTGTCTTCAATTAGAGTATGTGATTAGTGTATTATTTACATTTTTAGATAAAATTTTATTTTTATTTTTTAAGATTTTATTTATTTATTTTTAGAGAGATGCGGAAGAGAGGGAGAAAGACAGGGAGTGAAACATCAAAGTGTGGTTGCCTCTAGCACACCCCATACTGGGGATATGGCCTGCAACCCAGGCATGTACCCTGACTGGGAATCAAATCAGTGATGCTTTGGTTCACAGGCCTGTGCTCAATCCACTGAGCTATACCAGCCAGGGCCCCCAAAATTTTCATTTTAATATTTTAAATATTTATTAGAAAATTGACTGCTAATAAAAGAAACAAACAAATTATTGCAGCATGTTCCACAATTTCATGTAAAAGAAATTTCTTATTTTGGGTACATTATTTCATAATAATAGTGCTTGGCCTAATTGAAATCTCTCTTTACTGAGCGATCAATTTTACTTTGCAAATCTGGAACATGCAATTGAGTAAAATAAGTACAATTTTTAATTGTAAACCATGTTTTAATTTTGAAATACTTAACTGTTATATCAATTTCCCCCATAATAAAAAAATACAGATGTACCATCACTGAAATTAAAATAATTATTAAGTTAAAATTAGGGCATATTTCTATTATCTTTTCTAAATTTTGTTCAAAATGACTAGGTGTTCATGTACAAATTATAATCTATACATTTAATCATAAATTTGACTTGTATTACAAACCAATATCTAATGGGGCTTAATAAAGTGGTTTCATGTCAGCATTTAGAGAGTATAAATTGGGAAGACTTATGAAACATTGACATATTTGTTTGAAAATTTAAAACAAGTTAAACTGCATAATTTATTGAGTTCTCCTTTTTGTATAAGCAATTAAAAACATTGCATGCTTTTTACTAATTTCTAGAAAAGTTAAACAAATGAGAATGTATTATGTATGAGATAACATAAATGATTAAATGCTATGTGACCATAGTTTTTCTAAATAATTGGCTAAACACTTCAAATTTTACTTTCTTTCTTTATGTGTGTGTATATATGTATATATATACACACACATATATATATGCACACACATATACATGTACACATGAATGCATACATATGTGTGTGTTCACACACATTCAGTGAAATAAACTTCATTAATACATACAGAAGTCCAATTTTAGTTAAAAGTTCTCAAAAGATTACTGGAAAAAATACTTGCTTTGAGTAGATACCCACACACTCAACATATTCTCCTTCATACGCTCCAATAAAATTCAAGGATTCAAAATAAGATCACTTATTTATTATTCTAATCAAAATAACTCCAAGTCTCCCTAAGTATGTCCTTCACCTGTGGAGTTTCCCCATGATGACCAGATTAAGAACTTCAAATGTGATTATACTGGTTGAAGAAGTCATAGTAACTACTGATTCACAAAGAAGCAATTGGAAATCAGTTCATCTTGCCAAATGACTCTTTCTTCCTCTGCCTTTGCTGATGTCAGGATCACATGACTTTTCTACTATGATTAAGCTCCTCAGCAAGGATCTGCTAAACAGAGGAAGCATTTCTGTAGAGTGGACTCTGTCTATTGCAGAAGGAGTCATGCTCGTTGAGATGTCATCCACCAGCAGAACCGTTATCCTTGATGCCTGTTCTGAATGACAACGAAAAGTAACCTTTTAAGCTGTTGGGGTCAGAGGAAGGCCTTGTCTTTTCTCCCATGTTTCTGTCACATTAGGTGTTCTATATTGAACTAGCCAACATTATAATTCTTTTTCCACAAAGTGTTTTTCAGTTTGTATCTACAACCGAACATCATTTTTACCCAAATTATGTCTTTGGTGCTGAGTAAGGAGCCTTGAAAGCTGAAATGAGATTTGTCCAACTGTTAAGCACATGTCACCATTATTAATATTTTCTCCTTGGGGCCTGTGGGATTCTCTTCTTTAAAGTAGCCTCACTCAAAATCACCTCAGACATCAGGGATTTTAAATACTTTTAGTACATAGTACAAAAGTTAGGGTACAAATACATTTCTTGTCAGAAGAATCGTTGCCTCCATCCACATTATTCTACCCTTCAAATAATATATTCCAGTGAATCTGGGAAATACATAGTTTAATGAATTTATTTTCTTACAGAATAAGGCTCATTCTACTTCCTGAATATAAAACCCTTCCTCCTAGAATCAGTGTTCCACTGCTGTAGACCACACACACACACACACACATATATACACTCACAATTTTTCTTTCCAAAGAGCCACATTAGGTATTGCTATAAGAATAGTGAGCCCTGGCAGGTGTGGCTCAGTGGATTGAGCACCAGAATGCAAAGCAAAGAGTCACCAGTTTGATTCCCAATCAGGGCACATGCCTGGGTTGTGGGCCAGGTCCCCAGTAGGGGTGTGTGTGAGAGGCAACCACACATTGACATTTTTCTCTACCTCTTTTTCTCTCTCCCTTCCTCTCTCTCTAAAAATAAACTTTGAAAAATCTTAAAAAAAAGAATTGTGAGATTCCAGTTCTCAGAGGTTTTTAACTAAAAATATAAATGAGTGGTCATTTTCAATGTTCAGTTCCCTTGACAACTAGTGTTATAATTATAATAATAAAAAATGAAAGTTCTATCTCACCAGGTGCCTTGATTTTGTAGCTAAATATAACAGTGATTATCATGTGTGATAGGGATAAAGACTATTTGCATACATTTACTTAGTTTTTACTCAATTTTATAGGTGAGTAAGTATAACAAAGTAAAGCAGGAAAGGAAAACAAATCAGCCCAAATAATAAGAAATTTCAAAAGTTTAGTAGACCATTGCATTGCCAGGTGGGGAAGACCGACTATAAAATGAAAGTGTATAAATGTTATTAGTATTTTACTGACCATTAAAAAAACAATTTAAATAAATCAGAAAAAATGTGCCTTAAAAACTTGATATTTTTCAAAAATACATACCAAAATATGACATTCAGCAAAACCATATTAAGAAAAAAATTTATAGCAATAAACATGTATGTTAAGAAAAAAGCAAGATCTCAAATACACAATCTAACTTTGAATCTCAAGAAACTAGAAGTAGTAGAACAAACTAAGCACAAAATTAGAAGAATGAAAATAACAAAAATGAGAGTGAAAATAAATGAAGATTAAAAAGATCATACAAAATATTAATGCAATTAAGAGTTGCTTTTTAAAAAGATAAAGCAAAATAAATAAACTTTAGCTAGATTTTCTAAGGAAAAATAAAATAGGATTCAAATAAAATAAAAAGGAAAGAGACATTTCAAATGATTCCACAGAAATCCAAAGGATCAGAAGAGACTGCTATGCAAAATTATATGCCAAAAAATTGAACACCTAGAAGATATTTATAAATTCCCAGAAACCAACAATCTTTTATTATAAAATCATTAAGAAATTAAAAATCTGTATAAAACAATAACAAGTAAGATGATTGAATCAATAATCAAAAACCTCCCAACACAGAAAACCCTAGAACTAGATGGTTTTACTACTGAATTCTACCAAACATTTAAAGAATTGATACTAATTCTTTTCAAATTCTTCCAAAAAAATAGAAGGAACACTTCCAAACTCATCTCACAAGTCTAGCATTAGCCTGATACCAAAATGAGACAAGGACACTGTAAGTCACACAGGTGGCAAACACCAGCCCAGCACCTTGTTTCTACCCAGTGAGGGGTAGTTACATATATACAGTCCTAAAATTACATTCAGCCCTTTGAAGACAACTGCAAGGTTGATGTGACCCCCGGTAAAAATGAGTTTGACACCCCCGCTATAAGAAATGAAAAGTACAGACAATTATCAATAATACACATAAATGCAATATCTTCAAGAACATATTAGCAAACTGAATTCAACAATGCATTAAAACTGTTATACATGCATAAGTGGAATTTATTTCAGGAATGCAGGGAAAGTATAACATCTGCAAATTAATCTATGTGATATACAACACTAACAAAATACAGGACAAAAACCATATGATCACTTCACTAGATGCAGAAAAATCATTTGACAAAATTTGACACCTTTGATGATAAAAGGTCTTAACAAACTGGGTATTTAAAGAATATACCTCAACAGAATAAAGGCTATATATGACACAACCAGAAGATAAGCAAATGACCAACATGGACATGAAAAGGTGCTCAATGTCACTAATCATCGGGGAAGTGCAAATCGAAACCACTCTGAGATACCACCTCACACGTGCTGGAACAGCAATCATCAGGCAGACAAGAGGTAAGCACTGGTGGGAGCATGGATGATTGTGGGATGTAAATTGTTGCAGCTACGATGGAAAATGGTATGAGGATTCCATAATAAATTAAAAATAGAACTACCACATGATTCAACAATTCTATATCGGAATATATATCCAAAGTTAGTGAAAACAAGATATTGATGAGATAGTTGCACTCCAGTGATTTCAGAGTTATTTGAAATAGCCAAGATATTGAAACAAACAAGGTTTCCATCAAGGATAAATTACCTAAATACTAAAAAGTAGTGGTATATATTTATATGTAAATATTTATATATGCATAGTTTTATAGATAAATAAAGATAGAATATTATTCAGCCATGAAAAAAGAAGGGGGCCCTGCCATTTGTGACAATATGGATGGACTTTGAGGGAATAATGCAATGTGAAATAAACTATATCACTTATATGTGCAATCTTAAAGAAAAAAGTCAAACTCATAGAAACGGAGAGTCAGAAAAGAGCTTTGTCAGGGGCAGGGGTGGTTTAAATTAGGAGACATTGGTAAAAGGAAAAAAATACATTTGATTAATCAAACATTAAACTTTTAAAAAGTAATTATATTATTTTGCCTTATATTCCCATATTGAGTTTACTATATTGGTTATATATTCACTTTGTGAATTATCAAAACTGATTTTTTGAAAAGCATTTAGCAAAAAGGAGAATAAACATAATCTAATACAATTACATTTGAGATACATAGACGGAGTTGGAGGGTAAATTCATTTTTTTTAAAGATTTTATTTGTTTATTTTTAGAGAGAGGAGGAGGGAGGGAGAAAGAGAAGGAGAAACAGCAACGTATGGTTGCCTCTCACATGGCCTTCACTGGGAACCTGGCCCGCAACCCAGGCATGTGCCCTGACTGGGAATTGAACTGGGATCGTCTAGTTCCCAGCCCACACTCAATCCACTGAGCTACACCAGCCAGGGCAGAGGGTAAATTCATTTTATTCAATAGATAATTTAAATCTGTTGTGTAAATATTAACATTAACATTATTCTAATAGTGGTTAGAATGTGGGGTAGAACGGGCCAAAGGATACTTTTCAAATAGAATCAGACTACATTACACAATATCAGACAGGAGGAATTATCTGAGCATTTGTTTCTTGCTCTGGCATTTACACCCAGCTCTGGCATTTTTAAATGCTAAGATGTCTGAGTGTTATGTTGACTCAGTTGCTTTGCTGAACTCTGTTGCTTAGAGGGAATAGAAGTCTTAATGGAAACCTAGCAAAGTCATAATTCATAACTTGCCTTTATCAGCAGACTGTCAAGGTGGGAAGCATAGGCTTGAAAAATAAGTGTGTTGTATCATCATCATAAAAGAAAGTTTTAGTTGCTGAACCTGAGGCTTTTGCACCCCACGCATCATGTCAAGCAGTTTTGGTGGCCTTTTGATCTGTCACAACTAATAATAACTTTTCTTGTTAAGTGGTACTGGCCCAAAACTTTTTCAGAAAATGCCATACAAGGACCACTCATATTAACAGTGTTTTTGTTTTCCTCTCAGCACCAACGGCAGATGGAATAAGCCGTAGTGGGAGTTGGCTGCGTTAGAGACACCACAGACTTGCTAATGGAAAAGAACTTCATACATTTCAGCCTGAGAAAGTCAGGTAGAAAAATTATCACTTCTAAACAGAAAAAATCTAAGGAAAACAGAGAATACCCCTTTATACCAGTATGGTACTTTATTTTACTAGAACGACTTTCAAAATTGCTCTGTGAAAGCACTTAGAACATATCTCAAGATGATCTAATTTCTCCTGTGGTGAGTCAAACACTAAATGACACTTATAAACTCTTTCAGAACAGGATAGAAACATGTCTTGGTGTACATGGCCCCAAAAGAGATAAAAGGGAAAGAGTTTGAAGAAGACAGTCTGCCTGTATTCTCATTTATTTGACTTCCATTCTGATGGAGGAAGAGGAATGATCCCTTTGAATTCTAGGGGAGCTTTTGTAGCATGTAAGAGCCTTGTCACTGATACTTGTTAAATACAGGAAAACATAACATAGGGATGGGTTAGAAGGACTTGATTAAAAAAAAAACATTCTTGCCTTCTGTATAATATGCACTTTATGCATCCTATAATTACCTTTTATGAAATTATCACTTACAATTAATATACACATCCAAATATAAGGTTTATGAAGGTGGGAAGATTGGTCCACTGCCCTATTCTCAGTGCTTTGCATGAAGCCAGGTGCATTATGGGAGTTCAAATAATATTTGTAAATGTTTGAAAAATAACCTATGGCACTGTGTTTTTTTATGCCTTATCCAATTTTTGTCTTTAAATATATTTATACTTTGCATTCTATTTTCTTTACATAGAATTCATGAAGTTATTTTTTGACTTTAAATTTATGGAATCAGTTATTACATCTACACTTCAGGGAGCCTCTTTTCTTACTATTGCAAAATACTGAAATACATGATTATAGAATCTTTCTTGGAAAGACCCAGAAAGACTTTGGTTCAGTCTCAAATTCCATACCAGTCTAGATAATCATCATTTATGAATCTGAATAGTCTACCAATTTGATGTGTGCATTTAAAGCAATTTGTCTGTCATGCACATCTTTGACTATTTGTTAACTAAATTGTAGACACTTGATAGAGATACTTACTGAGCATACCTAGACCTGAAAGGTTATATCTTTTAATTTATTCTTGTAAGTCAATCACATTAAGAGTATTGTGTAGACTTATCCTTGTCACTTTTGTTTGTTTCTTTAAATCAGTTAATCTTTATGGTTATTAATGGATTCAATAAGAACAAGATACATGTCTGAAGCCCTCTTTTTTTCAGTGTAGATAAGAGAGTTTTACATGACATCCAACCAAGGATCTGGTCTTCAAAGCACTTTGAATGACTTCATTCTTATTTGACATTTAATTTAATTTTTTAGCTAAAGTCTAATTTCAAAAAGTCAAAATATAATGACTTTATCTAGGAATTATTGCTTTTCATATGTCATTTGCTTTATTTATAACATGTGATTGTGGAATTTATTATAAATACATTAGCAACTACATAATAGGCCTTAGAGTTGAGTGTGTTGACTAGAATTAAATCATTGGAGAGTAAAGTCTGTCTTGTCAGAATGCTGAGTAACACCGTCCTTAACATTGTTGACATGCACTCGTTAATGGGATGTAGAGTCAATAATAATGAAGAGGACTTGCTACTGATTTATAATATCCATTATAGGTGAAGTTGACTTGTAAAAGTTATTATTATTGCAAAATGCAATTTAAGTGTACCATTCTAAACTCATTTAAAGAAAACATAATTTTATTGGACTCTTATGAAGCTCTTTCTAAAGTTTCATAAAAAGACAAATTCAATATATGGTAGGAGTTTCTTCTATCTTAATTACAAGGGGTAATGCTAAGTATTTCTGATACAATTTTTTTGACTTAAAAAATAGCTTATACTTGTCACTACTCTTACAGCTATTAACTGAATATATGCAAAATACTATATTAAATATTAAAATGTTTTCAGACTGAAAATTTTTAGACAAGAGATTTGAATTATCTGCAGGACAATGAAAATTGGACAAATTAGGCAGAAAACAATTCAAAATTAGTAAATTAATGGATTGTAATTATTTCATTGAACTCTGAATGAATTAACAAAAAATAGTGTGGGAAATAATTATTTTATTTAATGAGAAATCTAAAATATCTGTGTTATTTTTATTATTTTAAAAGTTATATTATTGTTGTTCAAGTACAGTTGTCTGCATTTACCCTCCACCACTACCCCCAATAAAAAAATCTTAAAATAATAAAATATCAGAGGAAAGTATCTTCTGACAACAAAAAGATTAAATTGGTTTGAGTGTGTGACAGCTGACAGGAACACTCCACCTGCATGCTTTCTGATCTCTCCACCATTGTCTTGCTGTGCTTTCTCCTCCAAACACCAACACCTGCAAGAAGAGCCAGAAATACCTGGGATTTACATCTTCCTGGGGAGAGCCTTGGCAAAACACTCCTTGTGCAGAAATATAACCACTCCCACGTCCTTGCCCCTGGTCCAGACTGCTGTGAGATAAGACTGTCCCTGAAATATTATGTGGAATTGAGCCTAAGATCCTTCCATGGGACTTTGATGTCAAATATTTGCTTGACTTTATCCTCTTCTCTGTCTTTCTTTCTCACCCCCTTAGCATTTTTTTCCTGGAAGCACATGAATCTTTATCTTAGGGCCTGCAAAGGGGGAGTCCCTCCTAAGAGAGCATGGTAGTCATTGGTGCTACTTACTGATATTTCTACTCTCTGCCTTCTGTGCATGAGGTAGCATTGTACTTCCTGGCCTTCTGTGGTTGTGTTATGGGCCAAATTATCCCTTCTAGCAGAGGTGATGTGGCTGCTTCTGGGCTGAGTATTAAGTTGCTAGAATGAAACCCTTTAGAGTTCCTTGCCCTCTATTGTGGTGACAAAGAATGTTCCAGGTGGTGGCTACTAAACTATCCAGGTAACTAGAGTCAGTGTGCCACAGTGGAGCAGAGCCCCAGCCCTGACTCAGTAGGCAGAGAGAGAAATAAACTTTGGCCAGTCATTCAGAGTTGAGGGGCTTTTCTATACTATTGCAATATAACCCAGCACATCCTGACAACTATAAAGGATGAAAAAAGAGAAGACTCAAGGATGACTGAAATTTCTGACTTGGGTTATTGATGAATGGTGTAAACATTTAGGGGCATTGGGAAAAGCAGGAGGAAAAGCTGGATTTTACGAATTAATTAATTTCAGGTATAATTGATGTATAACATTATATTAATTTCAAGCATACAATGGAATGAGTCAGTATTAGTACATATTATCAAATGATCACCACAATAATTCTAGTTAATATTTGTTACCATAAACAAGTATAAAAGTTTTTTCTTATGATGAGAACTTATAAGATTTATTTCCTTAGCAACTTTCAAATATCCAATACGGTATTATTAACTATGGTCACCATGTTTTACATTATACTTCTAAGATTTATTTTTTCTTTTTAAATTAAACTATATTGGTTATTATAGATGAGGAACTTACAGCAATTTCTAATTTGTTTTAATAATATAAATTATAATTTTATTTTACCTTTAAATCTTTATTATATTTTTACTATTACTATTTAGTTCTCTTACATATTTTTTCTGTTACCATTTAGTTCCCTCCTCCCAGCAATCACCACACTGTCATTCTGTCCATGAGTCCTTTTTCCTTTTTGCTCCATACTTCCACCCCCTACCCTCAGAAATATATGCTTTCTTTATTCTGTGTATAATAGAAGCTAGTGTGAGTCAAATTATTTTTAATATCTATGACCTAAAAAATGAGTTTTACAGCAAAATAAATTTACACACTTCAAACTTTTTTTGGTTTGTTTGTTTTCACACATATGTGTGGTTAAATTAGTTTTTTTTAAGCCTCCTATTTTTCCTCATCAAAAAAAAAAAAAAACCCTAAAAAGCATTCTGTATGTTTATCATTGTGTGTCATACTTATACTCTTGATCTTCTATGTCAAAACTCCAAGTGTGACATAATTTATATCATGGTAATGCACAAATGTTGTCTTGCACAGATCTGTCCAAATGAAATCTGGTTTTACTATAAAGCCCTTTGTCTGTGATGAGCCTTTGGGTATGTTTATGTAGGTTGCGTGTGAAAGAGTAAGAGTGGGAGAGGAACAGCGAATGGAAGTTCATGCAGATGTTTGTATGCAAAATTTTCATAAGCAGGAAGAAATAAAGAGTTGTAGACCTGATATGACAATATGACAGACCTAATTCTATGCTTAAGTGTCTGTTCCCATAGGGGATCAGAAAGTCTGATAGTTTCATAAGAAAATGAATGCCAGAGTCCTCTTACTCAAGTCCCACCCCTATCCCTGATGACCCCTCCCCTATCACTGCATGGGGGCGTTCATCACTCCTCCCGACTTGCTGCTGCAGTGGCTGCTGCTCTTCTTCCCCCGGACTTGGGTTACCCTGGTGCTGCTGCTGCCGTTGCCTCTGTGGTCTGTATGAGGAAGAGGAGGATGTGAAGTTGGTGGAGCTGCAGATGCCACTTGAGGAGAAAATCCTGTGGCACCACTAGGCCCTCTTTGACAGCTACATGAATCTGAAAAGGATGCCCGATTACTGAGAGAACAAGTATATCCATTCGATGGAGGAGTAAATGGAAGCTACACTAATCTTCTCCCATGGCCAATCTGGAATTATAATTAAATTGTAGAGAAATCATCTTGAATAACCAAGTGAACACTAGCTAGAAAGAAGCCTTATAACCATGGGCAGACAGAAGAAAACACTTCACCTTAACGTGACAAAAAAGGGAGCATGGAGGAGATGCAACAAGGCTGGCTGGGATCCTACAGGCAGGAGCTAAAGAGCTGAAGGGATAATTCAGCAGCTGGGGGGATGCCCCTGAGGTGTTGGGTCTAAATCCCAAGGTGGGTACCCAGCCTACAGCACCAGAGCTGGAAAGGAACTCACACAACAGCCAGCTGTGAAAAGCGGATGGGTTCTGTCTGCCAGGGAAAGATGGCTGGATATGCAGAGAGCCACTAAAAGGGTCAAAGTATAAAATTTCATTTGGAGACACCCTGGGCTCTGGCAGAGGGAGGTCAGAGTGGACTAGAAATATTTGAAGAGAATCTAGGCTTGGTGGCTCTGGGGAGAGAACTGAGGGAACAGCCACGAGGCTCCATGTGCTGAGTCATTCCCCATTCTGCAGGAGCCATCTCTCTCAGGCAGGGCACCCCTCTCAGAAAGGCATTGGTCTGAAGAGAAGCAGTAGCCCTGTACCAAAGAATTACTCTGCCATGCCCTGTGGGACTTAAGCCCGAGTGCTAGTTACAGATTGATTACATTAAGAAATGATTGGTCTAACAGTTGATTAGTTTAACATCTAAGATAGAAAATACAAAGAAGCAACCAAAATGGGAAGACAAAAAAACAAACCCCAAATGAAAGAACAAGATAATTTTCCAGAAGAACTAGATGAAATGGAGGTAAGCAATTCATCAGATAGAGAGTTTAGAGTAATGATTATAAGGATACTCAACAGCATGAAAAAATACATAGAAACCATAAAAAAAGGGTCAGTCAGAAATAAAGAATGCAATATTTGAGTTAAATAACACATTGGAAGGAATAAACAGTAGGTTACATAAAGCAGAGGATCAAACCAGTGATTTAGAAGAAAAGGTAGAATAAAACAGTCAGGCATCACAATAGAAAGAGAAAATAATTTTTAAAAAATGACAAGATCTTAAGAAATATCTTAGACAACATGAGACATTACAACATCCACATCATGGGAATACCAGAATGAGAAGAGATCAAGCAAGGGATTAATAACTTATTTGAAGACATAATTACCAAAATTTCCCTAATCTGGTGGTAAGGGAAAAGTTGCACAAGTCTGGTAAGCTCAGAGAGTCCCAAACAAGTTAAACCAAAAGAGACCTACATGGAGACATATCATAATTAAAATAGAAAGGTTTAAAGATTAGGAGAGAACTCAAAAAACCACAAGAGAAAAGCAGGTAGTTACCTACAAGGGAGCGCAGTTAGACTGTCAGCTGATTTATCAACAGAAACATTTCAGGCCAGAAGGGAGTAGTGTGAACTATTCAAGGTGATGAAAAGCATGGACCTTTGACCAAGGCTACTTTACCAACCAATTCTACCATTTAAAATTGAAGGAGCTTCCCAGAAAGAAAAAGCTAAAGGCGTTTGTTAACACAAAACCAGTACTGCAACAAATGTTAAAGGCTTTGCTTTAAGAAGAAGACAAAGAAAAAAAAAAAAAAGGAAAACGTCTAACAATAAAATGGCTCTAAATACATATCTATCAATAATCACTTTAAATGTAAATGGCTAAAATGTTTCAACAAAAAGACATAGGGTAGCTGAATGGATAAGAAAACAAGACCCACATATATGCTGCCTCCAAGAGACTCATCTCAGATCGAAGACACACAGACTAAAAGTAAAGGATTGGAAAAAGATATTTCATGAAAATGGAAAAGAAAAAAAAAAGTGATAGCAGTACTTATACCTGACAAAAGAGACTTTAAAACCAAAACTAATAAAAGAAAAAGAAGGACACTACATAATGATAAAGGGAACAATCCAACAAGAAGATATAACCATAGTAAACATTTACACACCCAACTTAAGAGCACCAAAATATACAAAGCAAATCTTGATTAACATAAAAGGAGAGATTGACAGAGATACAGTCATAGTTGGAGATTTTAACACCCAATTGACTTTAATGGATAGATCTTCCTGGCAGAACATGAACAAGGAGAGAGCAGCCTTAAATGACATACTAGATCAACTGAATTTCATTGATATCTTCAGATAATTTTACCACAAAGCAGCAGAATATACATATTTTCCAAGTGCACATGGAACATCTTCTAAGATAGACTACAGGTAGAACACAAAAAAGTCTCAATAAATTTAAGATCAAATTCATATCAAACATCGTCTCTGACCACAATGCTATGAAACTAGAAATGAATCACAAGAAGAACACTGGAAAATACTCACAAACATACAAGCTAAATAACATGTTGCTAAACAATGAAGGGGTCAACAATGAGATCAAGGAAGAAATCAGAAGGTACCTTGAAACAAATGAAAATGAGGACACTATGATCCAAAATCATACTGGGACACTGGGGCACTGGGAAAGCAATCCTAAGAAGGAAATTCATAGTATTACAAGCCTATCTAAAAAAAAAAAAAAAAAAAAAAAAAAAAAAAAAAAAAAAAAAAAAAAAAAAAAAAAAAAACAAAAAAAAAAAAAAAAAAAAAA